>JAECUM010002693.1:0-127815 GCA_016617855.1 Megalonaias nervosa | reverse complement strand
CTGTGGAAAACCCAAGTCTATATTTATAGCCTCAGAATTTCTAGCTTCAGTGACGTCACTGAACTGGCTGACCTGAATACGCGATGCTGTAGGTAGGTAGGTAAGTAGGTAGGTGAAATGAATTTGATATGGATAATGGGAGTTTTATAGGGACAAAGACCAATACACACACAAAAGAAAGGGAGAAAGAAAAAAAAAAAAAAAATATCTACTATCCACACAAATGTATGAGAACGCATAATACACACATACATATACTATCCAAACAAATGAACGAGAACGCATAAAACACACCCATATCTATTATCCACACAAACGAATGAGAATGCAAAAAAACCCCACACAAATATATAGTATCCACACAAAGGAACGAGAACGCATAAACATACACATATATACTATCCACACAAACAAACGAGAATGCTTAAAACACACACATATATATATATACTATCCACACAAACAAACGAGAGCGCATGAAACATACACAACACTCTACTATCCACACAAACGAACGCGAATGAATAAAACACCCACATATACTATCCAAACAAACGGACGCGAAAGCATAAAATACACACTCTACTATCCACACAAACGAACAAGAACGCATAAAATACACACACACATCTACTATCCACACAAACGAATGAGAATGCATAAAAAATACACATATATACTATCCACACAAACGAACGCGAATGCATAAAACCCCTACTCGGTTTTAGTGTCGGAACGCTATGATAGCTCATGTCATGGTGAGGGATAGAGAGAAGTCAAACAGCATTTGTAATGATAAATTTTTTTGAAAACAAACGACAGACACATTTTTCAAAACACAACATTTTTCATTCAACAAACAACTAACAATGAACAATAACATCAAACAAATTATTTTTGACAAGGTTGACAACGTTGTGAAGCCATATGAGATTTCCACTGATGGAAGTCATGAGGCAATTGATGTACACTACGTTTTCTAGCTAAAGACAAAAGATAACCATCCTCTTCGTCTTGGTCTTGGGGTTCTGCTTTCACGGTATCCTCCCATTCCATTTCCAAAGATTCTCCACCGTTCAAAGAGGGATAAGAGTCTTCCATAGTTTCAAGTAGTCTAGAATGACTTCTCTCAAACTGTTGATTTCTATGGTATTATCGAATTCGGCATACAGGATGACGTTTGCTGTCTCAGTGAGAGCTTCTGCAAACTGAAGTTCCACACGCAGTTGACCGGGTTTTATAGTGTGGAAATGTCCCTCGTCGCTGCCTTGGTCTGGAGTGAAATCAAAAGCCCACAAAGTGTAACCTCCTTCATAATCTTCGTACGAAATGCCGTGACTGTGTTGGTCCCTAGCTGTCCGGTAGCTTCGTAAAGGGACAAGTACGATCTCAAGTAATTCTTCTGGGCAAAGTTGGGTTCGAAGGGTCTGGTACACAAGGTTTTGCCATCGCGACTGACTTCGATCTTGGAAACTCTGTAGTGCTTAAACTGGAAGGGATTCTGATCGTGGGCTCCGTTGAGAGCTGCGTTGCTGACGATACCAACGATTAAACGTTTGGGGAACTGTCCTTGGAACAGATGATCTTCGATCTTGGATCGGAGTTCAGCAGCAATGGTGAAAGTTCTCACTTCTACGCGTCGTATCGGATACTTGGCGGTCGTTCTGCTCAATGTGTGACTGATGTCGTTTCCCGCTTTAGGTAACACTTCTAGGCGACGCAGGTAAAGTCTGGCCTCTTGGATGATGGTTTTGTACTCGTTGGCATGAGCCATCAAATGGACAGCAACACTGCTGCGATTCAATCTTAGGCGAATATCCACTCCGTTCAGCAAATACTTGTCTTGCAACCACATGTCCAAATGCAAACGATCCATCAGTTCTTAACTACGTCCTTGCAGGATTTTCTTTCGACGTTCGTTAAAACCTACATTGTGAGGATTGTCATCTGCTGTCAGGGCTGTGTCGTTAAACGTGTTCTCACCTGCGGTGTCAGGTTTCCAAACCACGCAAACATCCAGATGAGTGTTCTTGGCCTATTTTCCGTACGTCAAGAGATATTTCAGGTACGCTCGGTAAGGTTAAGTATCCATGCTACTGCTGACCAATTTGTTATTCAAGCACAAATCCACTTCGCTGAACAAGGAATGCATGAAATTGTTGACGGGAGCTGTTCTAGCATCGCCACCCGGATTGGTGTTGTCCGTGTTGATCACTTTCAGTTTCAGGTACAAGTAACTACTATTCAGATCGAGATAATCTTCGGGCTGTCCTTTGATTTCAAACTCGATGGGAGCTGAATCCGTCCAATAGGAGACAGGATGAAATTCGACCCATTGGGATTCTTGCATCGTCATCATGGTGGGTGGCATGGCAAACATATCCAGTTCCGACTTGGAACAATCGCAAACTCTCGGTGCATCATTTTCTCTGATTTAATAATCAAAAACGTCTAAGTCTCGGACTGTTTTTCTTTTCTTAGTCTTTCTAGCTCTGGGAGTGTGAAGTCCTCTCAAGGGGTGTCTTCTACGTCTTTTTCTGCCTTGTCCTTGCTGTGGTGTCAGGGAAGCAGGAATGCCTGACTCGACAGCGTCCAGAGCATTTATAGGAGTTTCTCGTCGGCCCAAAATGTCTTTACCCGTTTGAAGCAAGACATTTTTGCCTGCTCTCAAGAAAGCTTCTTTGGGGTTTTGTTTGTCAATGATGACATTTTGGAGAAATTCTTTGCCGTGCGTCAACGCGGCATCTTTCAAGGCGTGCAATCCCCGTGTCACCATCGGTTTCAAAACGGGAGCCACTGTACGAAAGGCCGATTTTAGCATATCTCCTAAACCATGTCGTCGCTGTCGAGCGACTCCTTGGTACACAGGATACATGACTGACAAAGGGTTAGAGTAATCGTTTTCGAAAATGGAGTTTTACTGTGACTTTCCCTCTGGTAAATAGAATATTTTGTCCCAGCTCTCCTTTTATAGAAATGTTGACAGTGTCGAAATACGACTTAATGACGAGCAAATGGTGAGGATGTACAAATTCGCGGTCAACGTGATAGGTGTTTCCACCTCGTGACACTTTTTCTGGTTCTCTCCAAGGCTTTGGCAAACACGGTATTGAATTTGGTAGAAATCGTGTTCACCAAATGTTGTCCACTAAAATAATAACCTGGGGGAATGGTCAACTGATAGGTGGTTCGTTTAGTTTTGGAATCTTGTGTTTTCACAGAGTCACTTGCAGTGGTGCGTTCATCCAAGGCTTGTTGCACATGCTCGTCATGAACTTCTATCTTAAAAGTGTTTGGTTTCGATGATGTTTTTGATTTGTGTAGGGTGAATCATTTCCACCAAAGCCACTTCCCAATGGGCTTCGTGATCCAATTGGATGGCCTGAGGTAATTTGGCCGTGTAACAGCACAAAGTGTTATTGGGAAACACCTCCATGGAACTGTCACTGGGTAACGTTAAGTAAAATTGGTTGTTCATAATTCCAGAGTTCTAGTGTCCGAGGGGTCACTGGAAGTCAGAGGAGTGTCTAAAAGAGGATTGTTGTGATTGCATTGGTGACTGTTGGAAGGGGGGCTGACGTTGGACGCAAGGTTCCCGTTCGAGAAATATTTCTGGGACGGATTGGGAAGAAGGTAACCAATGAAATTGCGATTTATCTCTAGGGCTTTTAAACAAGACCACGTAATGAGCATTGAGACTGAGACTTTACTTTGTTTAAACAAATTTTGAGTGATGTAAATGACACTGGCATTACGATGATGCCCTTTGCGCGTAAACCAGAGTTTAATTTCTTCTTCGTCTTCTCCTAACATGTCATCAAAGATGACCAAATGGGTTTGACTAGGGTCAGACACAATTCCGTCGTCTTCGCTAGGAATGCCTTCTATAAACACGATGGAATCGCCTTGACTTTCTCGCAAGAGGCTGTACGCCGATTGCCACTCTTTGTAACACCACACGATGCGTTCAGGTGGACGATCGATCAAATGATGTTTATGTTCGATCAAACGTTTGACAAATTTGGTTTTGCCTGAACCGCTAGGTCCAGCAATGAGCATGTTAAAGGGATGTCGAAGATACAAGGCCTCCCAACTAGCACGATCTAGGTGTTCGTCGATGATTTTAAAAGTGGAGGAAGAGGGAGCAGACACAGTAGAGGTAGTCATAATAGAAGTAGTGCAAGGAAAATGTCAGTTTTGACACGAAGACAGACAAGACAAGAGTTTTTATACTTTTTTCAGGACACGTTTATTGTCATCTTTAAATGTGAACAACACGAAAGACAAAAATACATAAAAGCCAAATGGCTAAGTACATGAATAAAAGACACATCAAAACGATCATAGTGGAATATAAACAAGCCTCTGCACAACATTTGTGGTGATTAAGAGGTGATGTCATAGGGACAGTGTGTAATGTTCTTAGAGTCTCTTCACTCGTTGGTACAGTCACACAGGGGTCCTCCCATTAATGGCCTTTCGGGGATGTTAATGACTGTCCTGTCCTGTCCTAAAGTGAGTGGTTCTTCTTCTTCTGGTACTGTCACTAACATAGGTTTAAAAGTTACTTTTTTCACGGAACGTTTTAGTTGTTTAAGATTACAAATCTTTGGCATAGTGTGCCACTTCTTTTGTCCATGCCTCAAACCCCCAACTTTTCCAGTCACGTACATCTTTCCTGTGAGGGTGTAAGTCACAAGCTACACACACATCGTCATACACATCTTCAGTACCTAAAAGATGACGAATCTTTTTTTCCCGCAGAGATAGAGAAGTATCGGGATGAAAGCTCAAAGCTTTGAGCAGAATGAGTCTCTCGTGTACATTTAATGGGACACTTTCATGCTTTTTGGAATGGTAGGTACTGTTCATAAAGAGTCCACAAAGAATCAGCTGGTAAACGAAATCCCAGAAAGCAAGTCACTAAGACACACATTACACGTCGACCCCAATTCAATGGACACAGTTCTCGTAATAGGTGTTGGTAATCCTCCACTGTTTGAATAGTGTCATTGATTTCCTTCCACGGAATCTGTAGTATCACGAATGATAAAGGTCGTGGCATAGTAGTCTGTTTTTATACCTCTTTTCTCTTACCTCAAACACTTCTCCTAGAGCGAAAGTAACGGACGTAGTGAGCAATTTCTGACCACTGCCATTCCAGGAAACGGTCAAGAATGTCAATAAAATCTTCAAATGTAAATGGTCTAAAGCGGAATATTCTGATGAACGCACCCTTGATCCAGAGAAATCGGACTCGTTTGCTGACTTTTGTCAATTTCCTCTTGTGAATTTCTCGACACAAAAGTTCTACAGTCACTAATTGAGATTTGACTCTGGCAAGTCCCTGCCAAATGTCCTTGTAGATCTTCTCTTGCAATTCGTTTGGTTATCTTTGAAGATTATTTTCTACATGGGGTTTAAATACTTGTCTAGGTGTTGTCCAATGTTTGACTCCTAGCCAAGGAGCTGTTCTTAAACGACATGGTAGACCCACTTCAATGACGAGGTCCCACTAAAGGTAGATAGTGACAATCTGGAGACCATCGAGCATGTTCCAGGTAAGCGCAATCTTTCTTTTCCCCCTCGTGAAGTGTCACACCACAACTGAAGCACTTGACTTTATCCCCATCGCCCAAGCAGATAAATCCAGCTGTAGCTAATTCTTCGGGGGTAGGTCCTCCCAGATATTTTGGCCATTTTCCTCGGAAGGTTTGGATCCGACTTTCATGGTCGCAGTATTCAGGCAAACGCACAGGGAAAAAATATTCGTCTTTCACAGGTTCATTTCGATGAGGGTACGGTGAAATATGTAGGAGTTTGCTCAGTTTTGCATGACATCCGTAGGGTGGTAGCCGCATGGTTTCATAATGATGACATGCACCATGAAAACCAGTAAAGTGAAAAGGTGTACGATAACGAGTGGCATCGCCTTCGCATCCGTCAGGTTTGACACGCCCAGCATCACTTTCCATGGTAGGTATGGTAGTAGTAGTTATAACAAGGTTCCCATGATGATGTGGTACTGAATCGCTAAGGTCATAGCGTACGGCATCCCTGCCATCGCAAGGCACAGCATCGCACTCGAGTTTGCTCTTGCTTGATACTTGCTGTTTGAACGGTTTCATCTTTCTCGCTTGGCAATGGTAGTCACAATGAACTATCCGTCTTGAACGTTGTCCTTTTTTATATGCTGACCAATATCGTCGTGACCGTACGGTAAAGTGAAGTGATTGGGAAGCCGTACTCGCTTCTAGTACACGATTTGATAGACTTTTTCCAATGGCCTGCTAACGATTTGGTGTGTGGATATACGTACAATCTTGTGCTGTTAGTGGGTGGTTACTTTAAAATTTCCATCCTGTCCAGCCTGCAAGGCTTCTTTGAAGACGCCAAAGTTCACCACTTCACTAGTGCGATATTTGAGAGTCAATCCTTTCACTTTACACTCCGTGTGTACTTCTCCTTGTGGGTCTCGGTATTCGTAGCCGTAATTTTTGGGACTGCCACTTGCAAAACTTAGAATCTTGTCGTCCGGATGCTCGTCCGTCCAGGCTCCTAAACGGTCTTCTTCGATGTCAGGGTGAGGTTGACCCAGACGATCGATGTAGATGCAACTGTCCGTGTCAAAATACAGCACACGATCTCCTAACAGTTCTAAAGCTTCGTACAGTTTTAAGCGAGCATGGGCTGTCACGTAGGTTGCAATGATGACATTTCCAAATTCGTCGGCTTCTACAAAATCCAGTTCTTCTTCGTAATTGACTAAGATCAAGTCCTCACGAACGACGTCCACGTGTTTCATGTATTTGGTTTTGTCGTGAATCATCTGGAAATAGCGGGAAGGTTCTGTCAAAAACTCCGTCTTGGGTAAACACGGTCGTTGTGCCATTTTACCCCCCAAGCAATTTAACATCAGTTTGGCAAACTTTCGCCTTCCTTCGTTTTTCTCGATGTGGTCTACAGTGATGCCCTCCTGCTCCCAGTATTTCTCTTTGAATTTCTTTTGGTCTTCGGAAGTGCGGTAGCAGGAAGGAGAGCCACTGGCTTCTTGTTTCAGTTTCAAAAAGGCATTCACGTAGTCTGCGAAAATGCCTTTCTGAGTCTCGTCGCTCTTGTGATATTTTTCTGTCTTGGGAAAGTGGTAAATTTCGTACACTTCTAACAGTTGGTATCCCAGGTCCAGAGCTTTAAACAATTCCACGCTGACCCACGTTCCCGTCAAGGCGCGTTCTTCCTGAGTGTGCTGACAAGGTCGGTCTTGGTTGCACGTTTCGGCACAAGTACGATACAAGTGAAACACCAGTTTTCCTTGGCAATGGTAAGGTAAAACGAGATGGTACAAGTCCGTGGGAGGCAAAACTTTACATTTGATCAATCCTTCGTATTGGCGAATGTTGTCCAGGTCGATGTGTTCCGTCAGCAATTGCGGGTGCCCTGCGGTAAAGTGACAATATTTGCACACGTACGGATCCATCGAACACACGTCCAAGTATTTGATTTCTTCTCCTTTCTCTTCGGAGGCTTGGTACAGCAAACAGGTGGCATTCGTCCGTTCTCCGTACAAACTGTCCCTTGGGTTCAGTGGGTCCACCAGCTTGTAACTTTCCACGATGCGCTTAAACTCGGGATCGATTTTCAATCGCTGATCGTACTCGTGTTCCCACATTTCTGCCACTTGGTATCCTTGCTCTTCTAACTTCAAGCTTCGCTGACAAGTGGCCTGGTACAAGTCTTCCATGGTCCGTTGTAAAAACTGATTTTTAGTGTTACGTTGAGGGTAGCAGATAGGACATCCGTGAAATAAGCACCGGTTAAACTCGTACACGATCTTGGGGTTTTCCAAGTCCCAGCCATCTACTGAATACCTTCCGATGGCTTTTTCGCCTCCTCCGTTGCGAGCGTGTTGGATCCATTTGTCTTCCTTGTCACACAAGTAATGTAACCAGCGTAGGGCTTTGACCGAGTATTGACGTTTGACAAAATTGGTTGTTTGAGGACTGATGACAGCCAGGGTGTTTTCGGGCATGAATCGTTGGCGGTACACTAAGGAACACGCTTTTTGCAATGGTGCAGCCTTCTTTCAAAGGATCGATCCTTCCGTGTTCCATGAACAGTTCTCGAAATTTTCCACAGCAACGTCGTAAAATGTCTACGTCGGAACGACAATATTTTAACATTTCTTCCTGAAAGTCGAAAGGGTCCGAGGCGTGAGTCTGGTACCAAGCGTAGAAAGCTTCTCCTTGTTAGGTACGCATGTTGTCGGGGTCGTAGTAGTGAGCCTCAAGTACATGGGGTAGAACGGTGTGTTGATTGGATTCGGTATTGAAAAGTGCGGAAAATAGCCTTTGGCCATTTCTGTCATTCCAAACGTTTTAGGCATGCGACTCAAAGGCATGGCCAAGTAACTCATCGAATCTTTAAACTGCACTTGACCCACTTGCATGGACATGATTTTGGCTCCGTTCAAAATGACTTTAGGACGTTCGGTACTTTGTTCCGTATAGTATCTGAGGAGAAATTGTCCATCGTATCCCGAAATATTGTGAGCCATCACCGTGGCATAGCGATGACAATCTCCGTAACGTTCGATGTCTTCTTGGCTCCACGTCTCGTTGATAGGGTCTAAGATCCATTGGGCAAAATCGGTCAGCGTGTTTGGTCCCCGAAAGATTTTTTCACGTCCTCCAGGAATCTTGCTGCAGTGAAGGCAATGATTAAAGATAGGCTCTTGGATGCACTTCTCGCACGCTCGATGAGCCACGCAGAAATTAGGAATGTGAATGCCCGTCTCTTGCATGCATTCGAAATTAAAAAAGATGAAATTGCCTTTCTTCCTCTGGTCATCTTCTTCCTCTTCATATTTGGAATGGTATTTTTGAATGTAGCATTCGTGTTCCAAGTCCACGACTTGGCGACAAAATGTGACATCGTTTCTTTCCTGGACAGACGTGAGTCTTGGCACTATTGGTACGTATGCCTTGTCCACAAGTAGGGCACAATCTCAGGAGTTGACAAGCACTTTTCTGCTGTGAACCTTGCGTCTTCAGATGTTGTTGGTAACAGGTAGGGCTGACAAACGTGCGCTGACAAGCTGGGCAATGCACTCATTCTTGTCCTTCGTCCAGACAGGGTTTAGAGGCCAAACATCCCTCACATTTCGATCCACAATGCTTATGTTGCTCTCGATTGTTATAGCCATACTCACATTTCTCACAGTAATATCTGCATCCCAGGAATCCGGTGATTCTGGTAATGGTATCAAAATGTTCATCGTGATGATAGACGTGAATGTATTTTCCGTCTTTGAAATGTTTGCCTCGAAACAACAGAGGTCCGCGCACTTCTTGAGGGTGTACTTTCAACGTGTAACGTGGAGTCAAGACATCTTGCAATTTTTGCATTTCAGGAATACCACAGGGTGTGTCTTTGGATATCCCCGCTTGTTGTAACAGGAGTTCTGCTTCTCTTTGTTGTTTCGCTCGGTCCGATCGTTGAATAGTTTTCCAGGCTCTTTTCCATTCTGCCGTGTAGTTCTTGTCGGCATACGTTCGTCCTACCACGATGGCACGGACTAAACACATCTTGTCTTGAGGGTTGTTAATTCGGACGAGGCTCGTTTTGGTGATGCGAAGATCGTCCACCAATAACACCTTTTTGCCATGTCCTGTCCCTTTGGGAAGAGACACGTGGGTCATGAACAGTGTCGCTTTTCCATCTGTGATGTGAAACTTGTCATTGGATTGCTGCACGTGTTGAATCTTGTCGATGACTTTGGAAGGCATCAATTCTGATGGACTGCTAAACTCGATCCAAACGGGTGACTTCAAACTGGCGTGATGAATAGAAAGTCTCAAGCGATCGTATTTTTTGGCTTGACATTGCTGTTTCAGAGACAAAGAATCCCACACATCGGTGATGAACCCTTCTGCTTTCTCCAGTGGTACGTCGGACTTGAAATCTTTAAACTTCACTGCATACGTGTAAGCCGTAGTTCTAAATTTTCTAGAGGAGTGTTTGTCCGTCTCTCGAATGTGGTAGTACTTTTCAGGGTTTACTGGTGGTGATGGACTTTGGTTTGGTGTAGACTCTCTGGGCCTAGATTCTGGTTCACTCATCTCATCTTCAAAATCGCTAGCATGAATTTGAGCCAAGACTTCAGCTACTGTGCGAGGCGATAAATCACGTTTCTGCCTCTTACTTTCTTCTCCTTTCTTTACGAAATGATGCGATCGTTTCATCTTGACTGCAAAAAGTCAAATGACTACATTTGAAACGCCACGGACCCCTACATATCCAATTCAGGTCAGCCAGTTCAGTGACGTCACTGAAGGTAGAAATTTTGAGGCTATAAATATAGACTTGGGTTTTCCACAGGCTGTAGCTATAAATAGATACTAGGTTTAATGAAAAATGTGATTCGCGTTCGTGTTCGGCTGTTGCCATTATTCCCCTAGTGTGATTATACTATCCACAAACACGGACGCGAATGATTCAAACTTTATATAGAAATGACACAGGTGTCATGACGTCACGGTTGTGTGTGTGTGTGTGTGTGTGTGTGTGTGTGTGTGTTTCTTCTCTTCCTTCGTTTGTGTGGATAGTATATATGGTAGGTTTTATGCATTCGCGTCCGTTTGTGTCGATAGTAGATATGTGTGTGTTTTAGGCGTTCTCGTCCGTTTGTGTGGATAGTAGATATGTGTATGTTTTTTCTTCTCTTCCTTCGTTTGTGTGAATAGTATATATGGCAAGTTTTATGCATTCGCGTCCGTTTGTGTGGATAGTAGATAATATGTGAAGTGACTGTAAGGGATGTTTTCGTTCACGTCCGTGCTTGAAGTATATAAATGCATTGCGTTCGTCATTCCTCTCTTTAAATTGTTGATTTCCATAGCCAGTCTCTGCGGGTTATAAGCCCCAAGCTGCATTCTAAGTAGCATCTCCTCCACCATGCCTAGTGTGTCTACCACCTTCTGCAATCTTATCATTCTCTCCATGTTGCTAGCCATTTTTTATATTCAGCATTGAATGGCGCGAATCACAAAGGAAAAAGTGATTCGCGCCATTCAACGCTGAATATAAAAAATGGCTAGCAACATGGAGAGAATGATAAGATTGCAGGAGGTGGTAGACACACTAGGCATGGTGGAGGAGATGCTACTTAGAATGCAGCTTGGGGCTTATAACCCGCACAGATTGGCTATGGAAATCAACAATTTAAAGAGAGGAAAGGAGATATTAAATGAGATGATTAGAATTGAAAAGGACGAAAAGGAAGATTTAGAAGACAAAAGGAGGATGAGGGAGTGGAACGAAAAAAATAGAAAAGGAAGAAGAAAATGAAAAAAGGAAGAAACAGGAAAAGGAGGAGGAGAAGGAAAAACAGGAGGAGGAAAAGAATGAGAAGAAGAAAAAAGTGTAGGACAGAAAATAAGAAGTTGGTGGAGGAATAGAAGAACTTAGAAGAAGACAAAGAAGAAAACCAAAGGCCCTTTTCAGGGCCACTTCCTATGCCTCAAAAAGATTTATTCTTTCTTGCCTAAAAAAAAATTTATTCGATTGTATAATTTATCTTTTAACTCACAGAAACATTATTCTCTTATCTAAATATTTTTTAGTCAGTTGTATAATTTGGGTATAATATTATAATATCCACAAACACGGACGCGAATGATTCAAACTTTATGTAGAAATGACACAGGTGGCATGACGTCACGGTACTTGCTATATACTATCCACAAACACGGACGCGAATGATTCAGACTTTATATAGAAATCACACAGGTGGCATGACGTCACGGTACTTGCTATATACTATCCACAAACACGGACGCGAATGATTCAAACTTTATATAGAGATGACACAGGTGGCATGACGTCACGGTACTTGCTACATTGTTGCAACTGTTCAGTACCGTGACACATAGAGTCACATAACTAGAGTCACATAACTTTTGTACGGCTTGCAAACATTTCCACTTCAGAAAATGTGAAGTATCGCAAGTTATTATCACAAACAGAAGTGGAACATAGGGGCTTGGCAGTTGTTGTTTAGACACCTCCGCTCAACTTCACAACTTACTTGCTCTGTCTCATACGTTGGTCTTAGAAAAGATCACCTTTGTAGGTGCAGCAACAGTGGTAAGAGCAGGAGGAGACGTCGTCGCTGCTGTCGAAAAAGGATAGTTCTTTTAAAAATGGGTTTAGTATTTTTATAAAAATATAAAATGAAGAAAAACGTGTGTTAAATCCGAGTTGGTAGACATCGTGGCCAACGACAAAGTAGAAGTGACAGAGATGGAGACATCGTTGTCGAGTAGCGTGGTTTTCTGAAGCACGTACGTGTCCTAACGGCACAGTACCGTCGCTAGCTCTCTTGATGACACCAACTGTCTGTTTTTTCTTGCAACTTTTTTCTTTCGTGGTAGGGTTTGAATCGAAGGGTCGTCAAAATGTATGAGGTGTTTAAGACGCACCGTTGTCATTCGTATAAGTCAACCATGGTTCCCAACTGTTTGACGTTCACTTGCCCTTGCGAAATATACCAAGTCATTGTCACAACAAGAGGTCGGGAGGGGTATATATACCGAGAGAACAAACTTGGTTAAATCATTTCTGAATCAGCTATCGAGAGGAAACGATCGCACGATTTCAGTGAGAGAGAAGAAGAAGGCAAGAGGAAGCGACGTGACGTATCGCCTGACACACGAAAAGAAGTGTTCGCTCAAATCGAAGACATGAGCGAACCTGAACCAACACCTTCCATGTCTGCGATCAGACTGAGACAGCCTATTCCAAACCAAAGTCCGCCATCACCAGTATCACCCGAAAAGTACTACCACATTCGAGAGACGGAAAAACGCTCCTCTAGAAAATTTAGAACTACGGCCTACACGTACACAGTGAAGTTTAAAGATTTCAAGTCCGACGTACCACTGGAGAAAGCAGAAGAGTTCATCACCGATGTGTAGGATTCTTTGTTAACCACACTGAAACAGAAATGTCAAGCCAAAAATTACGATCGCTTGAGACTTTTCATTCATCACGACAGTCTGATGTCCCCCGTTTGGATCGAGTTTAGCACCCCATCAGAACTGACACCTTCCAAAGTCATCGACAAGATTCAACACGTGCAACAATCCAATGACAAGTTTCGCATCACAGATGGAAAAGCGACACTGTTCATGACCCACGTGTCTCTTCCCAAAAGGACAGGACATGGCAAAAAGGTGTTATTGGTGGACGACCTTCGCAGCACAAAAACGAGTCTCGTCCGAATTAACAACCCTCAAGACAAGATGTGTTTAGTCCGTGCCATCGTGGTAGGACGAACGTATGCCGACAAGAACTACACGGCAGAATGGAAAAGAGCCTGGAAAACTATTCAACGATCGGACCGAGCCAAACAACAAAGAGAAGCAGAACTCGTGTTACAACAAGCGGGGATATCCAAAGACACCGCTTGCGGCATTCCTGAAATGCAAAAATTGCAAGATGTCTTGACTCCACGTTACACGTTGAAAGTACACCCTCAAGAAGTGCGCGGACCTCTGTTGTTTCGAGGCAAACATTTCAAAGACGGAAAATACATTCACGTCTATCATCACGATGAACATTTTGATACCATTACCAGAATCACCGGATTCCTGGGATGCAGATATTACTGTGAGAAATGTGAGTATGGCTATAACAATCGAGAGCAACATAAGCATTGTGGATCGAAATGTGAGGGATGTTTGGCCTCTAAACCCTGTCTGGACGAAGGACAAGAATGAGTGCATTGCCCAGCTTGTCAGCGCACGTTTGTCAGCCCTACCTGTTACCAACAACATCTGAAGACGCAAGGTTCACAGCAGAAAAGTGCTTGTCAACTCCTGAGATTGTGCCCTACTTGTGGACAAGGCATACGTACCAATAGTGCCAAGACTCACGTCTGTCCAGGAAAGAAACGATGTCACATTTTGTCGCCAAGTCGTGGACTTGGAACACGAATGCTACATTCAAAAATACCATTCCAAATATGAAGAGGAAGAAGATGACCAGAGGAAGAAAGGCAATTTCATCTTTTTTAATTTCGAATGCATGCAAGAGACGGGCATTCACATTCCTAATTTCTGCGTGGCTCATCGAGCGTGCGAGAAGTGCATCCAAGAGCCTATCTTTAATCATTGCCTTCACTGCAGCAAGATTCCTGGAGGACGTGAAAAAATCTTTCGGGGACCAAACACGCTGACCGATTTTGCCCAATGGATCTTAGACCCCATCGAAGAGACGTGGAGCCAAGAAGATATCGAATGTTACGGAGATTGTCATCGCTATGCCACGGTGATGGCTCACAATTTCTCGGGATACGATGGACAATTTCTCCTCAGATACTATACGGAACAAAGTACCGAACGTCCTAAAGTCATTTTGAACGGAGCCAAAATCATTTCCATGCAAGTGGGTCAAGTGCAGTTTAAAGATTCGATGAGTTACTTGGCCATGCCTTTGAGTCGCATGCCTAAAACGTTTGGAATGACAGAGATGGCCAAAGGCTATTTTCCGCACTTTTTCAATACCGAAGCCAATCAACACACCATTCTACCTCATTTGCCTGATGCTCACTACTACGACCCTGACAACATGCGTACCGAACAAAGAGAAGCTTTCTACGCTTGGTACCAGACTCACGCCTCGGACCCTTTCGACTTTCAGGAAGAAATGTTAAAATATTGTCGTTCCGACGTGGACATTTTATGGCGTTACTGTGGAAAATTTTGAGAACTGTTCATGTAGCACGGAGGGATCGATCCTTTGAAAGAAGCCTGCCCCATTGCCAAAGCGTGTTCCTTAGTGTACCGCCAACGATTCATGCCCGAAAACACCCTGGCTGTCATCAGTCCTCAAACGACCAACTTTGTCACACGTCAATACTCGGTCAAAGCCCTACGTTGGTTACATTACTTGTGTGACGAGGAAGACAAATGGATCCAACACGCTCGCAACGGAGGAGGCGAAAAAGCCATCGGAAGTTATTCAATGGATGGCTGGGACTTAGAAAACCCCAAGATCGTGTACGAATTCAACGGGTGCTTATTTCACGGATGTCCTATCTGCTACCCTCAACGTAACACTAAAATTTAGTTTTTACAACGGACCATGGAAGACTTGCACCAGGCCACTTGTCAGCGAAGCTTGAAGTTAGAAGAGCAAGGATACCGAGTGGTAGAAATGTGGGAACACGAGTACGATCAGCGATTGAAAACCGATCCCGAGTTTAAGCGCATCGTGGAAAGTTATAAGCTGGTGGACCCACTGAACCCAAGGGACAGTTTGTACGGAGGACGGACGAATGCCACTTGTTTGCTATACCAATCCGACGAGGAGAAAGGAGAGGAAATCAAATACTTGGACGTGTGTTCTCTGTATACGTACGTGTGCAAATATTGTCACTTTACCGCAGGGCACCCACAATTGCTGACGGAACACATCGACCTGGACAACATTCGCCAATACGAAGGATTGATCAAATGTAAAGTTTTGCCTCCCACGTACTTGTACCATCCCGTTTTACCTCACCATTGCCAAGGAAAACTGATGTTTCCCTTGTGCCGTACTTGTGCCGAAACGTGCAACCAAGACCGACCTTGTCAGCACACTCAGGAAGAACGCGCCTTGACGGGAACGTGGGTCAGCGTGGAATTGTTTAAAGCTCTGGACCTGGGATACCAACTGTTAGAAGTGTACGAAATTTACCACTTTCCCAAGACAGAAAAATATCACAAGAGCGACGAGACTCAGAAAGGCATTTTCGCAGACTACGTGAATACCTTTTTGAAACTGAAACAAGAAGCCAGTGGCTCTCCTTCCTGCTACCGCACTTCCGAAGACCAAAAGAAATTCAAAGAGAAATACTGGGAGCAGGAGGGCATCGCTTTAGACCACGTGGAGAAAAACGAAGGAAGGCGAAAGTTTGCCAAACTGATGTTAAATTGCTTGGGGGGTAAAATGGCACAACGACCGTGTTTACCCAAGACGGAGTTTTTGACAGAACCTTCCCGCTATTTCCAGATGATTCACGACAAAACCAAATACATGAAACACGTGGACGTCGTTCGTGAGGACTTGATCTTAGTCAATTACGAAGAAGAACTGGATTTTGTAGAAGCCGACGAATTTGGAAATGTCATCATTGCAACCTACGTGACAGCCCATGCTCGCTTAAAACTGTACGAAGCTTTAGAACTGTTAGGAGATCGTGTGCTGTATTTTGACACGGACAGTTGCATCTACATCGATCGCCTGGGTCACTGTCACCCTGACATCGAAGAAGACCGTTTAGGAGCCTGGACGGACGAGCATCCGGACGACAAGATTCTAAGTTTTGCAAGTGGCGGTCCCAAAAATTTACGGCTACAAATTCCGGGAGAAACAAGGAGAAGTACACACGGAGTGTAAAGTGAAAGGATTGACTCTCAAATATCGCACTAGTGAAGTGGTGATCTTTGGCGTCTTGAAAGAAGCCTTGCAGTCTGGACAGGATGGAAATTTTAAAGTGACCACCTACGAACCACACAAGATTGTACGTATACCCACACACCAAATTGTCAGTCGACCCTTGGAAAAAATCTATCAAATCGTGTACTAGAAGCGAGTACGGCTTCCCAATCACTTCACTTTACCGTACGGTCACGCCAATATTAGTGAGCCTATAAAAAAGGACAACGTTCAAGACGGATAGTTCATCGTGACTACCATTGCCAAGCGAGAAAGATGAATCCTTCACACAGCAAGTATTGAGCGTAAGACTCAAGCCCAACGAGAAACTCGAGTGCGATGCTGTGCCTCACGATCACATCACCAATGCAGTACCACATCTTAGTTGTTTATTTACTAGCGCCATGGCAAACTACGTGCAACCAGTGCGACTTCCAGACCACAAGACTTTACCTTATGGACATGCTGATATCACCCAGTATAAAAAAAAGGGATAACTTCCAAGAACGACACTTCATTGCGAAGACAAATGCCGAGAAAGATGGATCACTCTACGCAGATGAAAAAAGAGAAGGAACAAACATCATTGACCTCTTGTACCACCATACCGTCACAGCAAAGTGTGTCCAAGAACGAAAAGGATTCAGTAGACCTAAAGGAGTATTTTAGCATCCAAATGACTCAGACGGCGACTTCGAGGAAATTTAGGACAACAACTTACGCCTACACGGTGAAATTTAAAGACTCTGACGGTCCAGCCGAGGAAGCAGCAGATTTCATTACGGACTTATTTGACTCACTGTTGGAGGAACTCAAACGTCAGTGTCAAGTCAAAGATGGAGGTCGTTTGAGCCTATCTGTGTATCACGACAGTTTGAACTCTCCTGTATGTCTCGGGTTTAGTACACCTGCGGAATTAACTTCTTTCAAACTGTTGAGGGCTATTGAAGACGTGCAGACGATGAGAGAAAAATTTAACATCACCGATGGAAAAGTGACCATTCATATGGCATACGTTGTACCTCCATGGGAAGAAGACAATAACCACCATTGATCTGCTTGTCGATAAGTGTACCTAGCACGATGGATATACCAACAGATCTACAGATGAAAGGGAGTACGTGATGGAAAACATCTACGCTGGGACACAATAGTAGCTGACCAGATTTAGAAACAACGTGTGTGACGGATATAGAGAAAAGCACGAACTTTGTCCTATTTATTGTTTGTTACTTTGTTTGTTTTAGCTTTTTCTTCAAAATGAACAATTAATGTAGAGTGAAAGAAAATATGAAATGCATATAGGTTGTATATGAAGTGGGGTTCTTTTTGAAGGCATGAACTTTAATTTTAAAAAGCAGCTTACTAGAACTAAGAACTAAATAACTTGTAAATAGGTTTGTTTAATGTCCAAATGTTTATGTATTAAATGGATAGTGCTTAGACCAAAGCACTGACCAGAGAGCCCATGTATATATTTGAATAAATGTTGTGTACCCATACAATACTTTTCTTATTGGAGTCTCTATTCTGTCTGTGAGTGTTTCTTCGGAACATCTCTGTCCTCTTTTCTGTGTGTTTCCTTCTTCCTTGTTTAGATGTGTGTTTGTTTGTTTCTATATGTCTATGTTTGTCCCTATTAACCTTTGTCCCTATAAATACATTTCACCCTATAAATATTTTTGATCCTATAAACCCCATGACGTCACCAATGTTCATTTCCCATGCCATTCCCATGTTAAATTCCCATTGTCGCCAAAGTGCAAACATCCTGTTTTAACGTTAAGGTCCAATTGTCGCTAAAGTGGCCCTGTATTCCCATGTTAAAGTCCCATTGTCGCCAATTTTGATATACCAATTTTTAACATTAAGCTAAAAGAAAAATTAGAAAAAGAAACGATATGACAGAACAGCTAAAGAGCTTCCAAATCTGACTTCTAGAAACAAAGTAAGAATCAGAAGACAAGATCTTTGGGAACCAGCTGTAGTCGTCAGAAGAAGTTGCACTCCATGGTCGTATGATGTGAAAATCCAGGATGATGCTATATACAAGAGAAACCGAAGACATCTGCTACAAACACAAGAGAAATTACCAGAGATATATGATACATATGAAGATACTAACAATGAGGTCACTGAACTGAATGACAATTAGATGCCATTAATCATCAGTGAGCCAAACCAGACACAAGAGATTCGAAAACAAGAAGTGGACGTCTAATAAAAAAGCCTGCAAGACACATAGATTTTGTTATGTGAACTCGATAATTTTTCTCAATTACAAAAATTGTGTCTTGTGAATATTAGAAACTGGAAGTGTTTCAAGGGAATAATAATACATCTGTTATATCACATCAGTTTATATGCAGTGATAACAACTGGATTGAAGAAAAAATATTAGGACTATAGATTTTAGTGGCAATGCCAATATGTCACCATGTATTTGTTTTCATGAGTGTAAGAATGATTGTGACTGTCATAGGGTTAGAACTTAATTTTAACTACAATTAGTAGAACTTTTACAACTCACCAGAAACTATTTGAAATATATATTCATGTGCAAAATAGAACTTTGTCAAGGTTGAATATGTTTACAAGTTTATAAAAAAGAAAAGGAGAAATGAATATGTGAATTTAAAAGAAAAACACAAAACTCCTTTTTAGGGGCAGTTGTGGTAATATACGGTATTAACATTCTGTTGCTACAAATGGTCTGACAGTTACAGGTCACCTAAGGTCAGCTCCAGGCTCTCACTCAGTTGTAGTCTAGCCATTAAAGTAGTTAGACCAAACCATGTTTTGTGCTATTTAGCAAAACATAAAACCGACAATTCTTTTTGAAACTGATGCACAGCGCGCGACTAAGTTAAATGGTCGCTGGACGGAGCTACGTGCGTATGAATACTTATTATGTATTGATGAATCTACGGTTATGAATTTATTTTGGAATAAAGCATAAATTAAATTACATTGTTTCTTGTAATGCGTTTTATTATTAAGCGTTAGTTACTTAAACAAAATGAGCATATAATAAAAAGGTTACTGCATTTGTATGGGAAAATATGATCTCGTTTTTTTCCCCAGAAAAATACTGTACTCCGCAAGGTCGTGCAATATTTTTCAGAAATTCTCTTTCGTATTTTCCCATACAAATGTAGTATTTCATTAATAAGTTTCTTTTTTTAAAAAAAATTTATTACGTTCACTTCATTTTGATTTTCATACATCCTTATTCCTTGGGCTGTCATCATATACACGCTCGATAAATACAATGTTAATGTACGCGGACATTTCTGGACGAAATCAATCGCAAGGTGTGAACGGGTTCTGTGTATAACGTAGCGCTCTGTGATGCCATACCGAAAGCTGCGAATGTTGAACGAAATAAATATTACCCTGTTATTAGTCTGATTCCCTGTTTTCTTATGCTCCCTGAGTTGCACTCAGTTATTCAAAGCTATAAAATGTAGGGAACCAGATTAAATTAATGGCTGAGCTATATACCAATCGTTGAAATGGAGCAGTAGGTGTGCCATTTGACTAGAAAGTAGAGTAAGGACAATATGGCTTCTTAAAAATGTTAGATTTGTATGCTTTAGATGTTGATAGAGTTTACAAAATGCAGCATTTTGTTAGATTTTATGATATATATGATGCAAGTCATAGCTATTCTGATAGGTTAAAGCGATTCAATATTTGTGATGTATTTTCGAGACAACATAAATTAGCCTACCCAGTCGTAGTTTTATTTCTTTATTCATTTTATGAAAAGCAGAATATGAGACAGTAAAAACTGACACGTCAGCCTAACTCGGGTTTCTTTAAAATGATCAGACCTTATGAAAAAAGTTAAAACGAAGGCGCACACACTTGAATCGGTATTCTGTCTTAAGACTCGTGTTTGCTGTCTTAGATGGTACTTTTATCTGTAGCCTGTTCAAAAGAATTAAAATAAAACAACTGGAAACTATGAAGTTTCCATTTGGGAAGGGTATTCAGTCACCATCTACAGTGAAGTTTGTGAAAATCAAATTGGGTCATTATTAAAAAGACAGAAATATAATCAACCATGGATAATAATTGTTAATAGCACATAAGATAGTAAAATAATAGTATTAAAGTGTACAGTTTCATATTAAAGTGATTACTTTGGGCTACAGATTTTTGCAGGGCTACTAGGTTTTTAGCTCACCAGGCATTAAAGTGAGTGAACCCATTTGAACAATTACTTCTTTACACTCAGCATTCCATATTTCTGATCCAGTTTTGAGCAAACTTGGAATATATGAAATTTGTAGGCTCTTGGGGGAGATAACTGGCATATAGTAAGACCTGACATTCTTTTAAGTTTTTATTACTTTTTAAAAAAATATCTATTTAGATGTTAATGTTCACTTTGTCATCTTATAGTTTCAGAGATACAAGAATGGCTATAAACTGTGTTCATATTGACGCAGATGCCTACCTTGTTTGTTTAACGCATGCTCTTTCCACTGAGAGAGAGGAGGTCATGGGACTTTTGATTGGAGAGGTGGATGAAAAACGAATATCCCATATCTCGGCTGTGATCATACTTAGGAGATCTGACAAGCAAGCTGATCGTGTTGAAATTTCCCCTGAACAGCTGTCTGATGCTTCAACTAAAGCTGAGCATTTGGCGTATGAACTTAAAAGACCAATGAGGGTTTTGGGATGGTACCATTCACATCCCCATATTACAGTGTGGCCATCCCATGTAGATGTTCGGACTCAAGCTATGTATCAAATGATGGATGAGGGCTTTATTGGCTTGATATTTTCTGTTTTTTGTGAAGATAAAGTCACAAAGCAAAATAGGTAGGAATATTTGAAACTTCCTTTTAGTATGTTTCCCATTTCTCTTTAACTATGTTTCCCATTTCTGATAGCCAAAATGCCCCCTGTCTAATAATTTTTCATGATGACCACTAAATTTTATGAAACTGACATCTCTGGTTATTTGTCCATTTGTAAAGACAAGAGAAAGAGGCACTGTAATTAAGAACAAAAATTTATATTGCTGCATAATTTTGGCTACTGCTCGTTATTTGCTTTTTGAGGAGCATATTCTTTTGGGTTTCTTCATGATCCATAACAAAAATCAGTTTGGGACTTCATAACCCTGGGAAGATTGTGTCTGACTCGATTTAAAAGCCATAAATTATTTTCATTAATCTCATATATTATTTTCATTATTGGTAGAGTTGATAGTCAAAATATTTATTATGTTTTTTTATTGTAGTATTATCTTGAACATAAAAAAGTACCAGTCTGGTAAGGTGAATACATTTTTTGCACATTCTTTCTAGTTATGAAGATAAGCATATATAAATCTTAATTGTGTGAACACTTGTCAAATTTCCTGTTGCACATGCATTACTTTGATTGAGTCAAAGAAACAATGATCCAGAAATTTTTACATATTCAGTGTTTTTGTTATTTTTAACATTAGGAGACTATGATTGAAAAGTACAGAGCTGATTAAGTGTAACAATGTTTGAACAGCTGATGATAAAGTAGATGGGCAAGAAAAGTCTTTGCATGCTGATATTGAAGAATATTATTTTAAACATTTTTATTAAATGAGAAACCTTTGGTTTTGTTTTTGAAATTTTTTTTGAAACACCAGCTAAATCATAAATTTCTTTAGTGAGAGGCTGTTTCCAACAGCTGGAGATTTTTGGTTAGGCACTACCAAAACATGTTATATTATAATGTTGTCTGTCCATCTATCAATTTAATTTTCCTGTACAATAATTAAAGTCGTCCACCATTTACTGTTAACAAACTTTGTGGATTGCTTGCACATGGGGTAAGGACAAACCCGTTAAATTTTGGGGTCACAAGGTCGAAAGTCAAGATCACTGACTGAAAGAAGAAAAATGATTTCCACACAATAGCTTGAGTTTTTTACCCACTACAGTTCAATATTTTGTGGGTGCCAAGGGTGGCTGAGTGGTCTAAGGTACTCACCTTTGCAGATCACTCGCATCTCATCTGTCTGCATGGATTTAGTGCCTTGGCTCAACCATTGTGGTTATGTGAGAAAGCTTGCCAGTAGCTTCCCATGGGTCGATGGTTCTTCTTAGGGACATCCTGGTTTCTTCCTTCAGCAAATATACTGGCTGCCATGTATGGCTTATTATGTGCTAAAAATGGCATTTAACTCCAAAAATTACAAATTCAACCATTGTGGGTGGCTTGTGCTTGATGCAAGGAAGCTTGCAGGGTCAGAGGACTAGGTCACTGTGACATAGGGAGGAAAAAGTTGTTTTTGTACAGTAACATAAGTTCTACCTTACATATATGTTCAAAGTTTGTGTAGGTTTGCTCTTTGGGTCAGAAAAAAGCCTGTTGATTTTGGGGGGTCAAAGGGTTAGAGGTCAAGGTCACTGACTTAAAGAAGAAAAACGATTTTTGTGAAAAAAAATTTAATTGACCATGAACCTTCACCAAAGTTTGTGGATGGCAAGAAAATACTTTTTGTATTGTGTTTAAAAGGTCAAAGTTTAATATCACGGAGACTGGACGAAGGATAATAGTTGTGCATAATAAATTTAGTTCAAGACCAGGTGCCATGACCAGAGTTTGTGGATGGTTTGCACTAAAGGTATGAAGGAGGCCTATTGATTTTGGGATCAAATGGTAACATGTCAAGGTCATTTGGGCTCAAGAACAGTTGGTTTCTTAGAATGACTTTTGTTTGATTAAATTCATTGACAATACTTATGACTTGCACTTATGGTAGGAAATAAACCAGTGGTCTAGAGATTAGAGGTCATGGATTTTGGGAGTCTAATAAGAAAATAATAGTTTGTGCACATTCAGGTTAGTTTAAGATTGCATACCTTGACCAAAGGTGGAGGTCATTGAGACCCATTGGTTAGTAATCTCCAGAGTCAACCACTCCCAACTAGTTCTTACACAGAAGACTATAAACATGGTCAGGTATATGATGTGCCATTCACAGTGCTCATGTTACACATTTGATCTGCAATATATATATATATATATATATATATATATATATATATATATATATATATATATATATTTCTATTTCCACAGAAATGTGACCCTGGACTGTCACTTTGAAAATCCTACATAAAACTCTGGTTTAATGTGAGATTGTATTTTTTCTTCAGGATTCAGGTAACATGTTTTCAGTCTGTCTCGAATGGTGGTGACTACACACGTGTTCAGGTGCCTTTTCATATAGTGTCAAGTCAGAGGCTTGGACCAGCCTGTCTTACATCTCTGGCAAATCTCCCCCAAATACTCAGAATGGAGGAAGAAGAGGCATACCAAAGGTAAAGTTTCTACAGATGATCCAGTTTGAGTTCTTTTATCTATGAAATAGCACAGCACAAGTGATAGACAGGTATCATATTTTTTATGGCATTTATATTTGTATTAGAAGAGGTCTTGTGTGAAGATTTTGCATGTAGCTATATATTTTTGAAGCTGTTGCATTTACAGTCATGAAACATGATGGATGCATTAATGTTCAGGAGTCCACACTGACTTACCTTTCAACTCATCTGGCTGTACCATACGCCAAGTGAGCTTACTATAAAAGTAGTCCACACTGACCTACCTTTTAACTCATCTGGCCACACTGTTTGGAATTTATTTATAGTGTCCACTTTGTCAGTATTAATAGCGATGATTTAGTGTTTTTGCCTGTTTAGGCTGTGACATGGACTCTTCTTATAGACAAATTGTCATGTGTGTTGCTCTGTACGTCCCACTCTCTGAGCTCATGAAGCAGGACATATGCCAAGGTACATGGTTCCATGACAGAAAAACCTTACCTTTTTACCCCCTCCCCTTCAATAACCCCTTGGAAAAACACTTCTGCTCAGGACAAAACCCCCTGGACAGTAACCCTCAGGACTAAAAGCCCCTAAACAATAATATGCCAGAAGTCATGGCAGCTAATTTACAACTTATATTTTCAAATACATTTAAACAGGCAAAGGTAAAACATTTTTCACAAAGTTCGAATACATGTAAACAGTGTGCGTTTTCCACAGGAATGTGCATAGAAAATTAGCTCAATGGTGGCTTCGATTTTTACGCATAACAGTAGTCCCTCAGCTTGAAATTTCCTTCAGTTACAGGTTTTGTTCAGTGTCACAGCAGACCTCATCATCTTTGGCTGCCTCACTATGACACCCTTACAAATGACTCCATTGGTCAATGGTGACTGAAACTTTGCTGCTGTCTAAGCAATACCAGTCTAGAAGTATATGAGGTGCCAACCTGTACAGGCCCATGTCAGATGTTCCCTTACAGGTACAACCTCTGGAGATGAAAGTTTACACAGTGCTGGGGGGTGGATCACATCTCCTTCCATCATTCCAGGAGGCCAGTGAAGTGGGATCCATTCAGGATTGTCTTTAGAGAAAAGCCATATTGAAAGCGTGCTACGTGGAAGTACATTCTCATTCTGCCAACAACTCTGATATTGTGAATTATATCAGAAGACAAGGGGGAACCACATACCCAGACTTTTGAATTCTTGTTTGGCATTTTCTCAGGTGGTGTCTTCAATGAAAAATCCACATACAAGTTTGTTGTATTCCAAACTGACTGAATGTATTAGTGAATTTGCTGTCGCAGAAAAATCAACTAATACAAAGAAAATGGTTGCATCACCTTTCAGTTTTCACTTGCATATGTACCTGCTGGGATGGATCACTGGTGAATCTTTTTGTGACAGTCGATGCACTTTTCATAAGCTTACACTCCAACATCACTAATTCCAAAGGTGATACAGAAAGAAATAAAATTAGAGCATTTCCTTGTCCTGATTGCTCCGCTATAGTGGGAAAAAAAATGTGAATAAATGACCAAATAAATCTAGCAGATGAAATCCAAAGGAAAATAGAGATATTTCTTAGTCTGCTCAAACTGCCATGATGGCAGGTGTTTCATCCCAATCCAGAATTCTTGAACTTGCATGTCTGGATCATAATTAAACTAAATGTCAAGAACAAACAGAAACAAGTTGTGTAGAGAATCACTCAAGTGAGAGAAGTTCCTCCACTTTGAAAATATATGAGGGGAAATGAAGAATTTTCTTTGAGGAGAAACAGTTAGTGCCAGTTGTGATAAAAGGCTTTCATTCCATGATCTCCAACACACTGCATCATTGGACAAAGCAAAGACCTAAACCATTTTCAGTCAATTTTCAATTTCACGTGTACAAAGGTGTTGGCTCTGTGTTGAAAGTGGAATCTATCATGGGTGATAAACTGGCTCAAAAAGACTATTTAAACCATCCTCAAGAACATCATTGGTTCATCTCTTGTACAGGACCTGCTTCCTGCTCACTTTAGCAATGACAGACAGAATTGGTGAAGTACATGCCATGTCGGTCCACCTTACAGTTCCAATAGAATTGGTCAGTGTCACTCCTGATAGTTCCCATTTTCAATGACAAGAACAGGCTTCAGCTCATGGGAATCTTTCATGGTGAAACCTATTTCTAGCCTGGACCCTTCATCTCGTGGTCATCTACAGGACCTGGTGAGAGCTTTGCAGTGGTACCTGAGAAGAACTCATCTGGTGTGTGGAGGGAAAAGCTGTCTATTCTTAAAACACAGAAAGGATGACATATCAGCACAGGCACTCTTATCCCAGAAAAAATGGGTTATCTACTATGCATATCAAGATCAAATGAACTTGTAATGCATTTCAGCTCATCACAAGAAGCATTAAGGAGAAAATGTTCCCTATCTGACATTATATAAAGTGTGGAATGGAGTTTAGAGTCAACACACTGGAGCTTCTGCCTCAGAGAGCTTTCATCCCAAAAGGCTCAACTAAACCTGTTGGGTACTGTTGTTGTAGCACAACAGATTACCTTCCGAAGGATGCAATTTGATGACTTTGCTGGATGGAATATTGATCCACTTCAGAAGAAGCTATGCCTCTGCATATGGTGTCATTACTTGAACCAGGTTTATTAGAAGCAGACTTACATACCTTAGGGGACTGGAGATGGTCTCTCGGGCTAGGGAATGTAATTTGCTCCACCTCTTACCTGTTATCCTAAGATATTATGATTGGGTGATGTATTTGACGAAGAATCCATTTTTTGTTCTAGTAAAATAGGTTTCTTCAATAATACCTAATCATAATACACTTACACACCTCCAGCCTCCTTGCAGTTATATTCTTCTTGAGAGCATGCATTTCACTCCAGTAGTAACTGATCACTCTAACTGCTATCTTAGCTAAAAAGTTTAGCCTGGGAGGGCTGGATTTGCAAAGTTGTACTATTTCTCTCCAGAGTTATTATGATAGAGCAGGTATTATCTTAGAAACATGTTAGACTAGGAAAAACTGATTTCTTACATTTAAAGGTTTATCCATTTTTAGCTCTACTGGTCATAAACTAGCTTTTCATTTTATCCATCTCCTGACGTCTGTCCATCTGTTAGCACAAGTTGTTTTTTTATCACTTCCCTTCCTAAACATAAAACCCAAGGTCTAGCTGGTCCTAATGAAATTAGTTCTGCTCAGACAGACAATATGATCACCGCTGCAGCCATCTTGGAAATCTTTATTATCACTTCTCCTCCTAAATGGATGGTTATGTCAACAGAGGGTTTTATCTAAAAGACTTCTCTTGATGGCTAGTTGGTGCTAAATTTAAATGGTGCTGATCTGATGTGCAGTTTGGCTGCCATGACAGCCATTGTTATAGCCTCTCCTCCTGAAGGGAAAGTCATATCAACATGGGGTCATATTATAATTTCTGGTTGGTCTGAAATGAAATTGGTGCTGATGTCCAATATGGCCACCATATTGAAAATCTTGTTATTGCTTCTCCTCCAGAATGGAAGTCATATTGGCATGGTGTTTTCACTAGAATCTTTATGATGTTAATCCTAAATGAAAAATGGTTCCACCCAAACATCCAGTGTGGCCAACACAGTTTGCCATCCTGAAAATTTTGTTATCACTACTTGACCTGAATGGATCGTCATATCAACATAGGGTTTTCACTAAATGACTTATCTGAAGAATAGTTGACCATGAATGAAAATGGTGTTCATCTGACATCCAGTATGACCGCCATAGCAACCAGCTTTAAAGTCATGTTATTGCTACTCAACCTGAATTGAAAGTTGTATCAGCATGACATTGTTATTGGAAGACTTCTTATGGCCACTACAACTGTCATCATGAAAATATTATCATTACTCTTCCTGGAAGGTCATGTCACCATTGGGATTTCATTTCAGTTGGTACTAAATGCAAATGATGACAATTGGACATTCAGTATGGCTAGCATGGCAGCCATCTTGAAAATCTTGCTGATGTAATTCTTTTAAAAGGAAAGCCAGATGACTAATTATGAATGATGAATGAAAATTGTGCTGATCTGACCGATTATATAGCTGCCAAAATAAACATATTGAAAATCTTTTGATAAATTTTCTTCAGTGGATGATCATTTCAACATGGTGTTTTCACCAGAACTGTTCTAATTGCGTCATGGTCATCCTGAATGAAAATGGTGCTGATCTTAAACCCAGTATAGCTGCCAGCATGGCTAATTAGAAAATCTTATTACTCAAGAATGTCAGAAATGATTTTGATTCTTGGCAATTAGAAAGAAGAAATGGCATTCTTTTGAATTCTTGGAAATTCTTTTCTGAGAGTGGAGCATCTGTCCTTTTGAATGATTCTCATGTGGCCATAAGGACAAGTAAAATTTTGGTATGGTATTGTCCTGCAACATTTGTGTGTTGTCCTTCATATATTGATCAAATTGATATTTTAAACTTCTCAAAAACCACTGGACCAGTTTTGACCAAATTTGGCTAAAGACATCACAGCTTGAGGGCCATTCACATTTAGACTGATGATGCTGATCTGCCATTAAAATATGACCACTATTAGTAAAATAGAAAATCTTGAAATGACTTCCCAAAAACCACTCATGATAATTTGACCAATAAATAAAGCATTATGGCCTTAAGATCTTTTAGATTTATATAGATGATTCCTATCTACTAGGCATGTACTGAATATTCACTTCGTATTCGCTTCAGCCCTGAATAGTTTATTAAATAAGGTATTCGTATTCGGCCAAATAGTATGATGCAGCCGAATACGAATAGTACAGTTAGGTCAACCTTTGTGAACAGCAGACTCATTGTAATCAGAAAAGAGTACCTCAGTTCATATCAACTACCAATTGAACAAATTTCTGAATGAGCCTTGTATCCCAAGGGATATTAATCCAATGTCATAGTGATAGACCCATGCTGACAGGTTTCCTTCCCAATTTGTACCAATGAGGGTGTCATGAAGGCCTTTCAGATTTGTTACCAATGATGGTGTCATGAAGGCCTTCCAAATTTGTACCAATGAGGGTGTCATGAAGGCCTTCCAAATTTGTACCAATGATGCTGTCATGAAAGTCTTCCAAATTTGTACCAATGATGCTGTCATGAAGGCCTTCCAAATTTGTACCAATGATACTGATGTGCTATCCAATATGGCTGCTATTACTAAAATTATGAAAACCTTTAAACAGTTTCTCTAAAACTACAAAAACCTGTAAACAGCTTCTGTACAACAACAAAAACCTTTAAACAGCTTCTCTAAAACCAATCAGTAGAATTTGACCAAATTTGACAAATAGCATTCAGGTAATAACAGTTTCAAATTTGTGCAAGTGATTCTTTACTATTAAATATGGGGACTGTTACTGAAAAATGGAAGAGCCATTAAAATGCTTCTTCTTATAAACCAATCAGCAAAATTTGACCAGATTTTACAGAAACTGTTAAGTATGAAGGGCCTTGACAGACTGTATTCTAGATTGAATATTTTTCAGACTTGTACAAATGGTGCCATTTTGCTATTAAATATGACAGCCATTACAAAAAGTATGTATACAACTTTATTTAAATATAGCTGCTGAATTTGACCAACTTTGACTGAAAGCATTATGGCACAGGGGCCCTTCAATATTGGACAAATGGTGGTGATATTCTGTCAGGTATGGTTTAAGATACAAAACCTAGAGAAGTTTTAACAGTTGTGTTCATAACTAAGTGCAGTTAACAGCATTTGAAGAAATTTTACTGACCCTGATTTCTTGGTCTGCTGCCTGTTGGCTGTTATGGAGATGTTGGTCAGGTGAGCAATCTCAGACCTGCTTTGTCCTCTTGTTGAAAAGTTGATTTAATTTTTTTATATAATTTTGTTCCCATTAGCATAATGCTGATGGACTGCATAATGATGATGTTGACTGTGGACCAAAGAATTAAATTCTAGATGCAAAATTCCTGTTCTCTGCAGAATAGTCTGACCACTATAAAAGTGACTAGAGAAAGTAGAGTTGTTTGGTAGAGAGATTTCTCAAAATTGATCATTATACCAGGAATAGATGTTGTATAATGTATCAGTAAAGGTAAACTAAGAAAACATGACTGCTCTGTGAATATAATGTATCACTGTATCAATATTTGAACTTCCAGTAGTTAAAGTAGTCTTGATATAAAAAAAAATAGAAAACTATTATAAAATATTCGGATGCCTCATTTGTTTGCCTACAGGGATAAATGGTATATTGGTTCTAAAGTAAGAGTGTTTAATACCCACTTAAGTTGTCACAGTCTTTTATAAATGTGCATCAAAACTGAGCTTTCTGAATAAGTGTCATTTGCATTATTCAGTGTACACTCACATGAGATGCTTGCATTTGGATCAAGATTTCTGCTACTACAGATTGTCAGTTTCTGTGCTATTAGTTTACAAAGTATTTCAGGCATGATGGGCAGCAGGTCAGTGCTTGAATTAATTTGGGAATGGTCGATTTTTGGGTAACTGTTGACCCATTCTTCATTATGCCCTTTATTTCAGTGAATATTAGCACTAAATTTAGATGTTGTGATACATTATATTGAAATAAAACTGTCAAAGCATTGGCATTCCCTTGAAATTAATGGAAGGGCTATTAAAATCCATAATCATTCAAATTTTTCTCAGGGATCCATCTGCAAAATGATGGTCATTACCACTGTTTGGATATTTTCCCACCTGTTACAGAGTGTGAATTATATATGTGAACTTGTCTTTGGTAAAACCTTGTTGCAAACATGACTTTATATTCTTAAAGTTTTCATATTTTATATGCAGTGAATCTGAAAAAGTCCCAGCACAGCTTTCCTGATAAGACATGACATCTTAATTTCTAAAATTGTTGTACCAACGGCATTTTGATAAACCATGCCTATGACTCTCTTTCTTTTGTCCATATGGTACAATTACCACTTTTTAATGGAGGCAAGTGTTTTAGTTGTTTGAATGATATGGCACTCCACCTTTAACTAAAATGAAACAAGAAAATAGATATTTGGAAAAAAGCAAAAAATTGCTTTAATTTGGAGAATGCATTGAATTTTATTGTTGATCTTTGTTTCCATAAATAGTTTTAAAATTATACAGTTTCTGGAATACTTCAGTGTATGCATTTAAGGTACTTAATTATAAATTGGTGATCTGAAGAAACATCTTATGCAGTAGTCAGTACACAGGGCAGATCTGCCATTTTTACAGAAAGGTGCAGCAAGGAATATAATGGTGTAATTGGCACTGTTGGCAAGTAAAGGTTTCTGAATTAGGTATCAGAACATCATTAGTGATATCATCTATAAAAGTCAAACAGATGCAGGGCTGTACTGCAAGCTCTCTTGTCTTACAACCAGGTGAGGTAAAATTTGAATAAAACCTTAAATGATTTCATCTATTAAAAAAGAACTGCTCAGAATTTAAGCAGATTTGATATAAAGAATACTGTAATGAGGCCATTTTAAATTTGTACAAATACTACTATTAAAAATGAAAAGCCTTAAACAGCTTAAAAACAGCTGAACAGAATTTGGCAAATATATATTCCAAAATAAATAAATTATCCCAAATTTTATCAAATCATACAGGAATTAGGCATAATGATGATGGTAGGCCATCAAATATAGCCACTGTTACTAAAAACATAAAAACCTTTAAAGGACTTCTTCTAAAACAAAAACTGCTTAAGAGAAATCTTCCATGAGTGATTATATAATTACACAATGAAGTAAAGATCTAACCTATTATGTTGAATGCCATAGAGGAAGGAAGGTCACTTTCACAGAATTCACGTTGACTGGTGGCATCTTACTTTACAAGTACTTCAGCATTTTTATTTCTATAATGAATGCTCTCGTAAACTCTAAGTAACCAGTGACTTTGTGCTCAGATCACATAACTATACTATAGTATATGGTTAAAATTATCTCCATCTTAAAGAGTATATTCTGACAGCTGATTTTTGTCAAGGCAACATTTGTGGGAAGTGAGACACAGCAGTGACTTTTCTGCCAGAGGCATCATCATCATCTCCAGTTTGTTAAGGCTTTGGTTTAAATTTTTAATCTGCGTATGTTTCTTAAACCCCTGGATAAAATCTCATTCTTGGCATTAGTTATTATTAAGCTAAGCAAATTAATTCTATGACATGCTGGCTCGCCCCATGACCCTTGGATCAAGGTCGATCATACCAAAATTTACATGGGTTTTGATGAAAGTGTTTCTTGGCGTATTTGAGCTGAAATGAATACCAGATTGTCCTATTCTGATATTTGTTGATTGTAGTTTGATAGAATTCAGATATTTGTTGGTATTACATGTATTAGTTATACAGTATGCACAAGTGAGATACCATAGGATAGGGCAACAAAAAGAATATTGGTCGAGAAATCAAGGGCGCTTTAGCACTTGAGTTTTCCAAGCCAATACCAGTCGAAAACCCTACCCAACAGTATCACTGGTATCACAAGAGAGTATTGTCTAACTGATTTATTGTATGACAGTGGGTTTCTTTCTCATTTTATTTGATTAACTTGGGTCGCATTTGTTGCCCTTATGCACATCTTTCCCAGCATTTGGTCTTTTTCTAAACATATTTTTTATGTTGCATCATTTATCAAGCTACATGTAGCCCTCATTTTAATGGCTGCTCACATGATCATATGCATGGCTCTTTAAAGTTGCCAACATTCATCATTTGTACATGTACACTGGACAGTGCTGTGGTATTGAAAAAGACTATTCTGCATCAGTTTCTCAGGTGTTTTGGATAATTTGAAGGCAGGCTTAATTACTCACTTACCCATTACCTATTGGCCTTTGCCTGACTGGCAGTGCACAGCCTTTAATGCTGGTTTTGTCATTACACTGATGTAGTTGCATGGTTGGTCAGCAGTGACGAAGTCTTCTGGTGTGTGTTAAATATATTTCTGTCATATCCACTACTCACTCAGAAAGTTACACATAATACTTTTTCACTTGATCAGATTCTTAATTCTCATTCAGAAAAATGGACACACAACCTTCAAAAATACTAAATATTAGCCAGCACCTGGCTAACCACAGTTTAGCATGGCGGTAAAGATTAGGGATTGGTGTCACGTATGGTGAATCCAATGCAGACATGTTTTAATACTGAATGGAAGACATACCCTTGGCTGGAAATTCCATATTGCTAAATTTCAGATAAGATCTTTACAAATTTAGTTACCAGTGGGTGAAATGAGGTTGTTGTTCCTGTTGTACTTGTGATTGTTGTCATTCTTGTCCTTTTCTAGAACATGTGACGAAATTTCGTGAATGAAGTTCATCTTCCTTAGAAGCTGCACTTAATCAACTTGTTATACTCTAAGCCAAAAAGAAACAAAAATAGTTTGATCATTAAACCTTAATTTAAATAGGTACTGCCCTATGAATTTCTCTTGTGTGTCTATCCAAAAAAGAATATGGAGCAATTTTTAATCTTCAGGATATCATTTAAATCCAAAGTTGACCGAGTTTTGATATAACTTTGTGTTATAATTTGAATTTAAGGTAATTTTGCAGGTTTTGAGTAGTTCCCATTTAAAGTGCTTCATTGTTGCATAGTTTGCATATTTTCTTGGATGTTCCTTTTACAAAATGGAGTCAAACAGCAGTATGGCTATCCATGGGTAGAATGGCCAACTGCTGAGTCTAGTTGTGTGTGTGTGTTGTTACTCACAAGGCAAAGAAACATATTTGAATATATATTTGCTATTCAGATATTCATGGTATTTTGATTCAAATGTTTAATTATTCATTTCAGTTTTATTGCTTATATTTCCTAAACCCTTTGACTCGGGGTCTATTCTGGAACCAAACATTTAGGATGGAAGTTCACCACTCTGTTTGAACAAAATAGGAAATTTTTAAATATATGAAGACTGAAATAAGAAATATGAGTTGTGCTTTGCATATATGACAGGATTTATGTGTATTAGGATGATTTTTCAGTGGAAATTTTATAAATTATCATGAATGCCACAATCACATGATTGATTTTCTTCATAGATGGGATCAGTCATCATGATCTTGGGTTCAAGGCCACAGTCAAAAAATTTGTGTTATGGTTTAGTTCTCATGTTTTCATTTAGCTTATATTTACTAAACCACTTGATGGATTTAATTCATACTTGGGATGAATCATTATGAAGGTAAAACAATTCATCCTATAACACAGCATGCTCATTATTTGATCATGGGGTAAAGGTCACACATTTTACATTAGTTGCTTTGATCATGGGTTAAAGGTCAAACATTTGACATCAGTTGCTTTAATCATGGAGTAAAGGTCACACATTTTGCATCAGTTGCTTTGATCATGGTGTAAAGGTCATACATTTTACATAAATTCCTTTAATCATCGGGTAAAGGTCACACATTTTGCATCAGTTGCTTTGATCATGGTGTAAAGGTCATACATTTTAGATAAGTTCCTTTGATCATGAGGTAAAAGTCACACAATTTACATTAATTGATTTGATCATGGGTTGATATATAGGCCTTTTTTTTTTAAAATTCAGTTGTTTTATGAATTTTGTCATTTCAGGACAATAGAGCACAAGGATGCTGACCTACTCACAAAATTGCACAATGCATCAGTATACACTAAATCCCTATGTCACATAATGGATGTAATGAATGGACCTTTACTGCAAGCGCTTGAGAATAGACTGGAATCAAACAAACAAAGGATTGAATTTCTGGAAAAAGAGAAGGAAGAATTAAAAAAGCAGCTTGAATCAAGTTAAAATTTTCCAAGGGCTGGGAATTGCACCATTTTTCTCCTGATAATTACAGATGATGCCTTAGAACAAAATAAATGCTGAGTACTGTGTAATATTTGCATACAAATGCAAGTCCTTAAAACTGATCTATTGATACATGAGTGCTGCTTTTGATATTCTTACTATATAGTTGCTGTCCTTTGGAAAGAATCTCATTAGGCTAAAATGAAATGAAAATGAATCATCCCTCAAAAAATGAAATGATAAAAATTATCACTTAGCTGACCATGATAGTATGGTTCACTTCTTCATGCTAAGATTAGACAGGTAAAACAACAGCACTGAATTTTCAGTTTACAGTAGATCTGACAGTTGAAGTAGCTACAAGGCAAAATGAATAAACAGATTGAAGCAGAAAAACGGGGGTCTAGGGACTGCTTAAACCTGCAACAGGATTTTAATGCTAGTCATAATTACAATCATACTCTATTTACCCATGCATTATACACACCCAGGTGTAAACAGCATAGATCTATAATGCATTAGCGATTCAGTTGATATTCTATGCAGAAAATAGAGCATAGAGCCTTATTTACATGTGTATGACACAATGGCAGGTCTGAATCTATTGTTTGTGGTTGGGTGTATCCTGTACACAAGTGAATACAATAGTTTCTGTAAATTTATTAGCTTTCCTCTGTTGTTTGGAAGCAGCTTTTTATATTGTGATTTATGATAATAAAAGTAATGAAAACATGTATGCACTGTTTTGATCCATTGAAGCCTTATGGAGTCTAGCAACATTACCCTGATTGTTTATATGAGTAAATATTATTTGGTGATTATATGAAAAGACATAATTATGTGAGACATATGGTTTGCTTTTTTAAAAATTGTACATTTTTAAGACAGAAAAATAAGCTAAAGCAAAATTTGTCTTTCAGGGAGTTTGTATGATTGATTATTCACTAGTTTTACCACTAGACCCTGGTACACACACTTTGCTTTTGATTATCCCTCTACTTTTATAGAAGTTTGGGAACATTGTGGTACTGTCCATCTGTACCTACATGTGTACAGTCATACATGTATAATGTCTATGAATTCTTATACCATTAAAGCTAGACATATAAAATTAGAGTCAGTGATAGTACTATAGGTTTAGACTAAGACTTTAAATTCTGACAGGGTCCCTAAGGGCTAAGGGTGACGGGATGATTTTACATAAAATTTAAAAATATCTTGTGCGTTGTGTGCCTCACATATGAGAATTGGCATATGTAATCAATGACCCAAGTGTCGAAACATGTAAAACTAGAACCCTTGGGTGATACCTATTGAATATTTTCTTACCCCTAAGAACTTAGCCCATTGGTCACAACATAGAATAAATTGAAATTCCCCCTCCCCTCCATGATGTATACACTTACTGATAATGAAAAGACAAATTTACAGCTGCAACTGGTTTTGACCCTGGGGTCCATCCATATCCCAAGGGGCTTGGCTAGTAGGTTATGACTTGGAAATTACCAAGATTCCAAACAAAAATCCATATATACAATTACCTTAAAAAAAAACATTTATACATGCAGCTTACACAGGCCCTGCAGTCCATCCTTACTCCCAAAGGCACTTAGCCCCAGTGTCATAGTTTGAAAACTTTTGAGATCTCCACAAATTAACCACATACATTTTTGATGGGCATTAAAGGACAAATGCACTTACCCCTAAGATTTTCCCCAGTGCAGTTCTTGGCTTTAGAGACTAATCCAAGAGGCTCAAATTTCCCAGAATCGTGGATATATGCATTTTACAAACAAAGAATTCTGGTTGCTTCATGAAAAAGAAAAGTGCTTTATCATCATTTTTTCAAAAGTAAGGTACAGATTGTTGAAATATACTGGACTCAAATCAGGTTGTACATGGCACAAGCTTGTATGGACATTCCATGCTTCATAAGAGCAGCACCAGCATCCCTCAGTCTTTTTCAGTTAGTACTTATTTATGATCATTTTACAAAATATATAAATTCATGATGAATATGAAAAGAATAATGTGGTGTACTTAAAGCTCTGAAGGGTATCTATAGATTTGTTTAAACTTTGTAAAATATTTATGCCCCACCGTGGACAAAAATGTTTAATTACAAAAGATTAAAAAGTTGTGAAAGTTTTTCAGTTGTTTAAAAATATTCCTGTATATGCATTAAAATCTAATTAGGTCATCTAAATATACATACAAACATGATATCAAACTTCATTTGTCTATCTGAATTAGTGTAAGATTGAATGTGTAAACAATGTTTTATTTTTAAAAAAATGCTATTCAGGTTATTGACATATAAAATACAAATATGTCCACAAAATTTCATTGTTCTCTTTTTTGTGGCTTTGGCTTAATCATGCTGACAAAGTTTTTGTCAAAAATGATCAAATGTGTTTTACAAAAATGCTGTAATCACTGGAAAATGAAATATAGTTATTTACATATGAATACATATATTATCTCAAGTGGTTTTAACTTAACTGTGCATCAGGAGTTTATGGCAAAGAAACTCCCAGAAGATAAAAAGTGTTTAAAAGTATTTAAAAAATGGAAAAATTGCCAAATAAGTGCATGATAGTGTGGTTAATTTTTTTCTGGGTTACTAGTTTTTACATTCCTGTCTCAAGTTGGGCATATTATGTTATGGCAGTGCCTGTTCATCCATATATCAATAATCCATGGAGCTGTGGTAGCTCATTTGGTTGAGGGTCAGACTTGTAATCCAAGGGTCACCAGTTGGATACCCACCTTGGTCAACTTGAGTCAGCAACCTCATTGTGTCCTTCGAAATGGCACTTTGCTCCATTTTCCTTGGCATGTTATACCCCATAATGTGTCAAAAGTGCCATACAAAAATAAAATTAAAGAAACCATCTGTGTATCCATAGACCATTTTGTTTAGCCGTTAACTTTGTAATGGTTAGATAGATTTTCATTCAACTTTGGCCAAGTATATATGATGACTAGTATGTGGGTTGCATTCAAGAGTCGCACCCCTTCCCACATGGCAGAGGTCATGGCAAGGGGAAATATAATTTTGTGACTTGTATCCTTGCCTAAAGTATAACTTTTGAACCACTTATGATGTTTTACTGAAACTTGGCCAGTCATATATCATGTATATATAGTGTGTACATATTATAGCCACAGCCCTTGCATCAAGGTGAAGGTCATATACCATGTGTATATGGTGTGTTGCATGCTACAGTCATTGCCCTTTGCCACATTTGTCAATTGGTTAGAGTGTCATGCTAATAATGTGAAGGTCTTGGGTTGGATCCCCCATGTGGCCACATTATTTTGTTTTCTCTTTTCTTCTCCTTTTATTTTTTTCTACAGAACAAATTTCAAATTTTCCTTATTGTAATGGTATGCATATTTTATATCACATTATTACATACAGACATTTGCAAAACAAAGGTAGATGTATCACAGAGCAGCAGCTGTTTTGACTGTGATGCAGATTTAGAAGAATTACATCTTGTTACAATGTTCTTGATACTTTTTCAGCTCTGGGGTACATGGTAGGAACTGTATGTCTACATTTTAAATTATTGTGAATGTTCAGGTAGAAAATAAAGAGAAGAAAATAAAACAATATTGCAATATTGTTTAGAATTTTTTTGATAAAATATATCTAATATTAAAAATCTAGTATGCATTATAAAAAGAAACCAAATTTTGGATTTCTTAAACATGTATGCGTAAATTATCACTTTTAAGTACCATACATCAATCATTTCTTGTATTAAATGAAAACATAAAAATAGAGAGTTTGAAAGTACTGTGGATTATTGAGCTTTCTATATAAAATTGAATGTACTTAATTACTGTTAGTCTGTGAAATATGGCCTAAAATTTGCATGGATGTAGAATGTCTATTCAGTAGGAAATAATGAAAGAAAAATGGTCGCTTACTGGTCCAAAACCATTGTTCCAAAAATCACTTGCCTGTGACTGCAGATGAAATTCATTCACATGTCCAATCAAAATATTTAAAATTTAATGCTAAAGAGTAAATCCATTTCAGGAATGCAGACAGGCCAATGACACAACTGCACTGTATATATCTAGGCCTAGCCCTGCTTACATACATGAGGGATGTACAAAATCTTTCATAAAAATGCCAACACATTTTATAGCAAATTTTGTTTGTGTTTTTTGGATTTTGAATGTAGCTTTAACAATTTTTATCACATCACTATGATGTCTGCAGTTTCGCAGTTTATAGTGATGTCTAGCACTGGGGCATCATGAGGGGGGTACATTATCTTTCATAAAAATGCAAATGCCTAATTCTTTAAAAAGTATACATTAAAATTTTTTAAAAATGTGTTAATAAAAAGGGGATATGTAATAAATACAAAACCACACAAGTGGTCTGTTCTGAGTTGGGTGAAAGAACTTGTTTGATACAGCATAGGAACAGTATTTTGGACACTTTCTTGTACTGAATCTTGGTAAGTGCATGCATCCTAAGAACTAAAACATCACCAAATGAAAAAATTGGCAACCTTCCCATACATAATCAACATTATTCATAATTAACTTTGAGAGATGCACACTAAGTCTTTTTGTGATATTTGTAGGTGTAGTTTATCTATGTTGTCTTCAGACAGATCCACTTATTCCCAAAACTTACTTAAAAAGAAGGATAAGAAATTTGGAATAGCATAATGTATTATAATTTTATCAGATTTTCAGGAATATCATCATGCAGGGATGATATTTCTTGTTAATCAAGACATCTGGTCCGTGCATATTTGAAAATTCACAAATTCAGATGCTATACATTGACCAATTGTCAGAATGAAAAGCTTGCTGATACACTAATATTTTCTACGAAAATGCATTTTATAGTAAATTATGTGTTTGTGTTTGTGTTTTTGGGATTTTGAACATAGCTTAAACAAATTTGGTCACATCACTATGATGTGTGCAGTGTGGAAGTTTATAGTGAAGTCTATCACTGTGGCATCATGCCATAGACATGTAAAATCATGCCCACCCAGTCACATTATCCTGACACAAGGCTGACAAATCATAACACTAACTTCTTAATGCTGAGTGCCAAGCGAGGCAGCTGCTAGTACCATTTTTATAAGTCTTGGTATGACTTGACTGGGGTTCAAACCCATGATCTCCTGCATCAGAGGCAGATACTCAAACCACCTAGGCCTCAGGAGTGGTCAGTTATGTTTCTCAGACAATCACATTAACATTGGGAATATTATCCTGCTACCTACTGAATCCAGCCCTACTAAAAGATGAAAATTTGTCTTTTTCTATATTAATAAGAACATGGGCAATAACTCATATACACTTCCTCTCTTTGCCACCACTAGGTGTCGCCAGTTTTAAGCTGAGTGAACTTCTAATGAGGATACTCGGGTGGTTGGGAGGGTCTTCAAGTAATGTGATGGTAAGTATTTTCTGGGAAAGATAATTTGCAATAAAATTTGTTTTCACCTGGTGTCACTAAAATTTCTTCAGTTTGCTCACTGTGACAGGACTTGCCAATTTCAAATCCTTCCTTTCAGTCTAAATATCAGCCCCTGGGTCTTCAGCAAAATTTGGATTGTGTCATCACCCTGTTCTGGTCAACATCCTCAATGGCAATGGTAGCACATCTAGATGATCTCAAAAAAACATATTGTAACTGCTGTTGTCCTCACAGGCCAAAACAATATTCTATCCATTTTGAATCATTTAAGTTTTCTAGTAAACTGGAAAAGATCCAACCTTCACCCATCCCAGTGTTTTCTTCACCAGAGTATGGAGCTTATAACCAATCTTGATCTTGTATGTTCTCTTCCTCATATCTGCATTCTATGCTTCGTCCATTTCCAACAGGATGTAGATTTCAGTGAGAAAGTTCTTACAACTCCTCAGGTTACTCACTGAGGCAGCAGATCTGATCCTTCTGGGCCACCTTTATATACGCACATTACAATTTACTTTGCAGGGGCCCCGAGTGGCCGAGTGGTCTAAAGCGCTACGGATCCGTTACGGATCACTGCCATCTCACCTCTGTCTGCGTGGGTTCGAGTCTAGGATTCGGCGAATGTGGATATGTGAGAAAGCTTGCCAGTAGCTTCTCGTGGGTCGGTGGTTCTTTCCGGGGATTTCCCGGTTTCTTCCTCCACCATTAATACTGGCCGCCATGTATAGCCTATCGTGTGCTGAAAAATGGCGTTAAGCCCCACAACAACAACAACAACAACAATTTACTTTGCTAGCTCAATGCTGCCATTTTTCCAGCCCATTCTACCAGAAGTCCAACTTCACAAGTGGGTACAATTATTCCTGTGTCAGCGGTGCAACCATGGTTGGCTCAAAACAGGAATTCCTCTGGAGTAATCCTAGCTGGAAATGACAGTATGTACAGATGCTAGTATATATGGTTGAGAAGACTCTCTTGCTAACTGGCTTCAAGACAGTCAATGGAAAAGGGGACCAGGGGAATGTCCTTGCCACATCAGCCTTTCAGAAATGAAAGCCATCATAAACATCTTTCAGCTCTGGAAGGACAGACTGGTGGAAGACTAACCTCAAAATGGGCACCAAATCGACTGACCTGTGTGTGCTGGTTTGACAGTTTCTTCGTTGGTGTTACCAACTTGTGATCAACATGCAAATCAGAAACATTCCCAACAGAATCAATGTTCTGACTGATGTTCTGTTCATAGAGGGTCAGGTTTATTCATATGGAATGGTCCCATATGGAATGACGCCAGATCCAGCATTGAAGGTGTAGCAACTTTTTAAACCAACTTTGATGTGCCAAGAAGTACCTTCTTATCCACCTTAAAAGCCATTGGGCAGACGTGTTAACTGTTACATTCTTGTCCGACTCAGGGAGTTTAGTCTGGTAGGTGGTGGAACGTGTCTTGAACCAGCTCAATGAGAAAGTGATTAGTACCTGGATTTCTGAAAGGAAGGCTTTAGCATTCCCAAGGTCACAGATATGTTCGAACAGCTGATCATTCATCTCCTTGAGGTTGTCTGACTGGGGAAGCAGATGGAAAGAAGGTGACTATTCCTCATCATCGATATTGACCTGTGCTTTAACTTTACAGTCATCCATGGTGGTAGAGGGTGGTTGGCATTCTAAAGCCAGCAACACACAGTATATTTCTTCAATGGCAGCCTTAGAACTAAGCTCCATCTTCTCCGTGGTTGGATCGAAGTAGGTCTAATTGCTCAAAGGTATCTTCACACTCACTGTGTGAATACTCTTGGTCCTTGTCTGCGTCCATTTCAGGATAAACCATGCCTTGAGATGATGATGCAATGCCATCATCCCTAAATAAATAACTGCTAATACTCTGGGGGTAGGCGGTGAAAATAGGAAAAGCTGGCTCTGCTGGGGAATTTTATTACACCTGGTCAGATGGCTGGTTGGCTAGCAGAATGGCTTTGTTACTGGTCATACTTGAAGCATGGCTGGACAGATTTTCCACTACCTTCTCTGTCCTGATTTGCATGTGTAACCATTGGCATGTCTATATGAATAGATCTTTCACTATGAGTCCCAATCTTATAAATATATGTAGCCATATGTCTTGCTAAATGGTTAGGTCTATCACTAAGATCCCTATAATTGAGTCCGGATTGGGATGGCTGGGCTGGTTGGACAGCCGGTACGGCTGCAGATAGCGAGATAGTATTACATGCTGCATCCACTGGATCCAAAAAATATACCATGTGCTTGGTTTTATGGGTCCGAAGGCCAGTCTCAAATTTGTGGAAGGACTTGCATACACTGGGCTGCCTAAAAATGGGGGAACAATCCCTCATTGTATCCAAACTTTCTGCGAAAGATGGAAAGAGAGGTAAAAGAATTTTGCTTTGCCAACTCCTGTATCAGTTGATGTATATGTTGTTGAAAGACTGGCATATCTGACTGGGACTGCAACATGTGTATTCACCTCCCCCAAATCTGACGATGTCACAGCCTTGGAAGGCATCGGCATTCTGGTTCTAGGTGTGTGTGTGTGGGGAACCTGGTAGCATCCCCCCCAAGGCTCACAACTGATTCTGTATTTGAATGTAAACTTAGTACATCTGTTCTAGCCTTGCATCTTTTTCTCTTGTCTTTTGCTGAATTTTTGCAGAATGACTGACCAGTGCCCTCAGACCACAACTTGCACATGTTGCAAAAGAGGTACATTCTGTACATGCCTGGCAGAACTAGTGTCTTTTTTTACTTTGTATTACATCCTTTTCTCCTCTTCTCTTGCTTTTATTGAGTTTGGCAGAACAGCTGACCAGGTTCCTCAGACTATAAATTGCACACACTGTATGGGGAATAAGAGGTCAATTTTGTACACACCAGGCAGAACATGAGTGTCTTCCCTTACATTGTATTTCTTGCATTTACTGACGAAAACAGAAACAATAGATAAATTAATCTGTAAGAGCATGTGAAATAAAATATGGCATGCAATGATAGTATGTTGTACCATGTGGTCTAAAAAGCCTAAGTCTGAGAAAGCGATAAATTTCACTAAATATCTGCCAAACCAAAAAAGCAACGTATACCATCTGTTTATGAATCGATATTGGCCCAGTTAAATACAAAATTTTGAATAAATGGCTTCAGTTTCACAACAAAGCCTTGGATTAACAAGAAGCTTATTCCGTATGTTATTGTGTATGGAAATAAAGCTTAAAATTTGCCAAAGCTAGTGGTGGTAAGGGGAAGTAATGAGCAAGAGTTAATGCCCTTTGCCTATATGACATAGATACAGAAAATGAATTTGTGTCATTTAGTAGGGCTGGATTCAGGAGGTACAGTAGCTGGGTTATATTCCAAATGTTAATGTGCTTGGGGACTGTATTCAAACGAGAAATAAAAGCCTATCATTTCAAAATCATTTCAAGTTAATTAAACAGAAACTTGGATCTAGTAATATAAACATTGCCTGCTTTTCTGTACTTTTGCATCAATTTCGTGGATAAGTGTTTCCATGCAGGATGATATTTTATATTTCATGTATGTTCATGTGTTCCCAGATGCCTATGCACATGTTCCAGGCTTGATATTTTGACTTTTTGAATCACTTAATTATTTAGTGTCGAGCCTTATTTTCCACATCATGTTGTATATACTGTATATTAGTGTACACAACAGCTAGAAGGCCTCAAGGTAGATTAGTAACTAATTGAGTTACCTTCTCTAAATAAAGTCTTTATTGTTATTATTATTATTATTGTGAAAATGTCACTGACATTGTATGAGGTTAATTTAAAACAATTTCCTTTTTTTTTAAATGTTTACAAATATACTGCCCTAAAAATGCCCCAAGGTTTGGTGGACTTGGCATATAACTCTGCCACTAGAGCAAAGGGATGCTACTCTATCTGGTAACTACCAGTATTATATAGTTTGATTGACCCAGTAATTGGCAAAGTTTAAGGTTTTCAACAAATTTAATGCTTTTCAAGGATAAAAACAACTTTTTCAAACTTCGGGAGTTTCTAGACAAACCTCAGTAACTACCATTGTGAGGTCTTTGGATCCTTGCAATTTGATACAGTTTTAATTATTTTAGGAAAATATATAACTAACAAAATTTTTAAATTTAAGGATATATTTTATTATGTTTATACTTTCTGTATTCCCTCATATAAATTTAAGATAATTTCGTAAAACATAAACAAGAAGTTTTTCAACAAATTTAAAGACTTTTTCAGGATTAAACCTACTGTTTTGAAATTCAAGAAGTTTTCTATGATGTTCTTTGTACTTTAATTAACATATCTGTTTGGGAGCGGGCAGGGGTGTGATCTTGCAATCGACTGACTGTTGGCATAAAATAAGTTTCAGGAATACAGGGCCTAATATGCATCATGTGGCAGGAGATAAGATCTTCTCTATGCTGTCTGCAATATAGGTTATACTCTTACAAGTGCAGTAGATGGGCTTTCAGTTATGGAAACTGAAATAAAAGCAAATGGTTGAGTCACATAGCTTGCTGCCTGAAAAGTATGCAACCATGTTTTTACTCACTGAAAAAGATGAGTTCTTATGAAAGGTAATTCACACAGGTTTGAAAGGCCTTGACATGGACAAAATTTGGACTAAAACTCATGTCTATGTTAAATGATGTTTATTGAAAACTGTTTACTCTGTGATACAGATTAAAATTTAAACAAAATTCTAAGAGCAATCAAAGAGCACAAATCAAAGAAATAAAAATACATCATAAAAGCATGAAAAATTCTAAATATTGCCATTTCAATTGTGTGTGTGTGTGTGTGTGTGTGTGTTTTTGACATTTGACAGAATCCAGTAGTTTGATGTGCTAACAATTCAAAACATAACCTTTATTGAAATACTGTCAGGTCTACCCTGATTCAAATACTGTCCATGTCTACCCTTATTTAACAGTTGCACACAAGTAGCAGAGATTTCCTTATCAACCAGAAGCCAGGTGATTTACTCGACTACTTTGACTTCACACCTGGCTACTCAGAAAAAACCCACCTGTATCCCCATTGGGAGAGGTCCCCAAAACCCCCACTTTGGCAACTCACTCTCCAACTTTAAATCTAATGGAAGGCCCTGAAATAGTACCCTTTTGCAAAGTCATATAACAACTGACAACAATTAAAAGATACTGGCACAAATATTTGACCTTTAACTTAATAAAAACAAATCAGAACCAATGAAACTGATATAGACTTAGTAAAGAATGAACAGAAATGACAAGAAAAATTCACTACCTCGCAAGACCAGATTTCCCTAAGATGAGAAAAAAAGTTTGCCCTGTCTTTCACATGCTTTAGCAACAAAATTACCAAAATGTCATTTGCTTGCCTAGGCAAGTCAGACTTTAGTGGTCTGCTATTAGAAGGAATGGCACCAAAACCCATCACGCATCCATTACTCCATATTCCAGGGATGTGACTGCAGATAGGGCTTTGGAGAGTAAGCATGTATTATAATTGGATAAGTATTGTCAAAGGAACATATTTATCCTTTCAAACTGTTTCTTCTTCAAATACATTACCTGAATATATTAACAGAATTGGTATGAAGCAGAGGGAGTTTCATCCCTTGCCCCAAGAATCGGCCCTGTCTCCAGTTATCTAATTTATGCGAAGCAGTTCTGAGTCTCTTGTGAGATGTGGGCTCGGATTATTACATAATCTTGTGTATGGATGTGGTTTTGAAAAACATTTTCACTTCCACAACTTCAGCAGAGGTAGAGTAACCAATGTCATTAAGAAGCTAATAAATGACTTGGAAAGAGAGTCTATTGTGCTGCTGATATTGGTCCCACCAGGTTGTACTCTGCCCTTCAAGATAAGCAGTTTGAGGTAATAGCTTGAGAATGTCAACTAAACCTCCATCCCATGACTTGAATGATGTCAGCTGGGGGAAAAAGAATACTATGCCAGTGGCAACTGCCCTAAGTAATGCTTCTGGTCTCAGGTTTATTCTTTGGGTGCTCAGTAATCCATTTTATCTTGGATGACACATCCTGCAAATATCCATTCCTTTAAGTGAAGAACATTCAAGAACTCCTGATGATCACCTCAGCTCATTTCAAGTAGCCCTGATGGGGTCATGCAGATCTCCCTGGGATGAAGGGTAAAAAGATGGCATAACTGCCATAACACATTATGCTAAAAACACTATTTTGTACTCGCAACCCACATGACATAGTCATGTTTCAAAAAGCATGATTTTCAGTAACCTTGAAAAAAAAACCCACCACTTCCAAATATGCCAGTAACATATAGCCTATATAAATGGTAAACAGTCCTACTTATAGTTCATGTCAGACTATCCTTGAGGCAGTTGAAACTGCAGCAATTAAAAGGCAGAGAAGTTGGCTATAAACAACCATTTAACATATTACTTAAATGAGTGACAATAGCAAATGTGATTTGTTATTGTACTTTGATGACTACAGTGGGTGAGCCCATTGTGCTAATTTGCATAGGTGAAGTTCACAAATGGCTTTTGCTGTGCTCCAAAAAAATCTTTGATGTCTCCAAAGCAGCAGCCCTATGGATGGTGCTGAAGCCATGCAGAGAGTGCCATAAACGTCGAGAGGGTTTGTTTTGATGTCTGCACAATGTCCTCCAGCAATCACAGCAACACAACTAGTGAGAATAATTCCAACTCCAACACACTGAAGGATGCAACTAAGAAAGAGCAGCATAGGTGGCTAAGTCAACTAGTGTATGAGCCTTCAGTTCCAAAGTTCCCAGAAACTTAACTGGGAGATGTGCCTAGGTCATTGCCAAATCTACATCTAACTGTAACTGGAGGCTGAAACCAGGGGCTGAAGTGTAGAAGAGGGGATAGACTACTCCTTTGCTGTCTGGCAACCTCCTGGTCTTGAGACAAAGGTTGAGTTAGTTCCCTCACCACTATCAGGTGAGCAACAAAAGGTCCAATTTAGGCTGTGCCCTGGAGAGTCTCTCCAAAATGGAGAATCCTAGCATCCAAAGATTCTGAGGGTTTTGGACACAGACTTTGGGAAGAAGGTGGAAAATCTCATTTATTGCTTTGTTAAAGATCCACAGTTCCTCCTCCATCATCTGACCAGTAGGGTGAAACAAAGAGAATTTCCAATGTCATTGGTTCTTCTGGGATCCCATCTGTGTTACCAAAATTCAGAGTTTTGTTTGCTATTCCATCTCATCTTCCTCACTGGACAACAAGACCTTGTGACTGAGGGTTCATTCCAAGGTCTATCTGCAACAGACTGGGCATATCAAGAAAGATCGTCGTAGCTGGAATATAGGTGTTCTGCGGCTGGCTGGTGTCTGGTACAAAAATCCAGTACTGACTACACCATGAGCAATCACTGAAGCCAGTACTGGGGTCTGCTTGTGATTAATGAATGCCCATGACTGGTCTGATTGGGCTGCCATACCATGTCTGTATTATCCCAATGTGTTGTGATGTGATTAGGATGTGATGTGATGTGATTAGGATTTTTAACGCAGCTTTAACAATTTTTCAGTCATCGCTACGATGTCTGCAATGTGGCAGTTTATAGTGATGTCTAGCACTGGGGCATCATACCGCAGACATGTAGCATGATGTCCCACCCAGTCACATTATCCTGACACCAGGCCGACCAGTCCTAACACTAACCTCTTAATGCTGAGCGCCAAGCAAGGCAGCTGTTAGTACCATTTTTGTAAGTCTTTGGTATGACTCCACCGGGGATCGAACCCATGACCTCCCGCATCCGAGGCGGACGCTCTAACCACTGTGCTGTGGTGACAATTATTTTAGTTGTGGCCGGGGCTGGAGGCAACTGTGAGACTTTAGTTCTTTCAGAAGCCCATGACAGCAAATGTCACCAGATTTCTTCTGGATGGGACAGCTTTCCACCTGCAAAGCTTCAATCAGAATACTGACAATGTTGGTAGTGTTGGTAGATTTCTTTGCTCCTAAATTTTTGTGGATCAGTTTGCTAGGCTGTAACTGTCACCCTTGGATCAATGTGAGCACAAGTCACACGTATGGTTTATGAACTGCACCGAACACAACTAATACAGGAAAAGTGGTTATCCCCACTAAATGAAATGCCTGCATCACATGCACATAATTCCTGCCTATTATTATTAATACCAATAATTAGAGAAGACATGGCAAATGCAAATACAGGTAAACTCAAAGCATCATGTGATGTGGATTCTGAATTATTATAATTGCCAGAGAAAACCCCAATAATGAACTTATTGCATGAAATAAATAATAATTTACTTCACATTTATTGACAGAAATGGGTCAAATACCAAGTTAAATTGTAAGTATTATAGATCATCTGACAGGCAATTAATATACATATAGTGCAAAATAGCTTATCCGATGATGGAGCTTGAGCAATTAGGTGCAGAATATTTTCCTATGATGAAGATAGTGCATGCCTTAGAAATAAAAATATTTACTATTCTAAGATAAGACAACTCGCTAAACTGATCACTAGGCATAAAGTAGACTTGTATTTCTAAGACCCTGTATTCAACACTCTGATGAGGCACAAGTGGTTACTAATGACTGGATGGTATTTGGTGCCAATAACAATTGAAGTGGAGATTACCCTAGTCTGACTTTTGACTGGGCAAGCAGATAACTCAGTAGCAGGTTTGTAGGTAAAACAAGCCCAATATGTAGTGAACATATGTTTTTTTTAGTAAGGGCAGGCTGCATTAGCTATGAAGTATATGTAATCCTAACACATTATGATCAGGTATTTGATGAAACACATGAACAACAAAAGATGCTAACAATGTCAATACACAATGAAAACCCATGAACGATTTACAATTTATGAATGAGTAATGATAGAAAAATAATGTACCAAAATTTGAAATAATCTTGCACATCTAATAAAATTTCGGTTACATTTTAAATATTGTGCTACATATATAATTTACTGTATTAGCTGCTAAACCATTTAATTGGTCCTACAACTCTTTATGTCTTTTCCCAGTGCTAACAACTGTAGTACTATTTTCTACTAAGGCAAGAAGTTTTTATTAAGTCGGATGGCATAGACCCTTGCTATATGGACACCACTGAGTACATACTAATAAAGGTATCAAAATAATGAAAATAAATATATCTGTAAAAATATTATAAATTAAAATAACAGTCATAATTTATTATGATTTAAACTACAGAAAATGTGTACATGCAACCTGTGATTCATCAATATTAACGATACATTCAAAACACTTTCTTTTTTAAAGAATGCAAACATAACCAGCCTACTTATGACAGGATTGGTAAAATACAAGTACAGTCAAACATATCCCAGTGGTCAGCATTATACATGGTGATCACTTGGTCACAATAATCATTCTAATCTCCCCCATCTGGGCATTCCTATATAACAATCGTGCATAAAACAGACATCTGCTTTCCACAGTAGGTCACCAGGTGTCTCCTAACCAAATAAATGTTTCTCCTTGCTTTAAGCAGTCACTGATGCATATCAAGTCACTGCTCAGTGCAAGCAAATTATATTTCTGTTTCATGAATTGTTTTGATAAAGGTACAGCAATATGAATGCAAGTTTTCACATGAGTGACCGCTATTTACATGTTGGACTGTATGTATTAAATTTGATTCATTTTCAAAAGCCTTAAACATTTAAAATTATATATTTAAGATTGTCTTGGAGGTATTCAAATAAAATGTATATAACAAACAATATTTATTTTAAAAGCCCACAAAATCAACACATTCAATGTGGTCACAATCAGAAAACTTAAGTACTTGCATGTATTTAACTACCTATCCACATCTACAAGCAGATAAAAGCGATAATTAAACAGATGAATGTGTAACCTATTTATAACTAACTCTTATCTAGCTATGATTGGTAAATTAATATGACTGTTGCTAAAAATATATTAGCTTTGACTAAGTTTAACATATGAGCAATAAGTGAATTATATATCAAATGTGATATATGCCATATTCATACTTATTTTTACTTAAGATTAGTACTTGCAAGGAATACAAAAAAGCAGAACAATGGGGAGATACATATACACAATCAATATTATACTAAAAGTTAAACAAACATGGCATCAGGTAGTACTGACTTAGAATTCACTTCCTATCAAGCATTAACATTTATGCTTTAATTTTTTGCAACCACTTTCTATTTTGATAAAAATTAATATTTTAAAGGGAGGAGCTAACTTTTCATTGTGACAATTATCCTTACAGGAGCACTACTGGATAATATGAAAAAAAAATAAAATTCCAGAAAACTCTTGGGAATTGTAGTCTTTGTAAAAACACAATCTTCTGATCCTAATGTACTGTGAAATATTTGGGTTTACATAGATAATCAAAGTTAACTTTCTGATTTAAAACATGATGAGGTTGTTTTTGAGTTTTATAAATAGCAAACAGGAATACGGTATACATGTTCGAAGAACTGTGGCTGTTAACATAGAAGCTGATGATTCAGAGTAAATACTGAGAGTGACGAAGACCCACATCTCAGATGATGAAACATGATTTTTGGAGAAACTGTATTGATGGGATTCATTTCATTCAGGAGACAGTGAAAGAAGAAACAGCAGAAAGTACAAAAGATACATTGGAGCTAAATGCTTGCAACCTATGGAAAATGATTTTGAAATAAGCTGACATGAGAGAAATATGGGAGTCTCCAAACAGTTAACTGACACTGCTCGATAATTAATGATCTAATTGGTAGAACGATTTCAAATTAATACTTGCAGCAAATTTAAAACACACAATGATAGATTTACATAAATTAGTGATGCAGGAATGGATATGCATTCAATATAATGGATAAGCCTATCGTTACTGGAGAGTGAATGCATACAAACATACTCATCCTTCTGACCTTTAATTGAGTGCATTTGTAACAAACTCTTGTTTGTACGGAATTCTGTGTCCCGATTATTGACTTATTTTGATTTTAGTCTATTAGACAGGTAGTAGTCCCTACACTTGTGTTATGCAATCTTGGACCACCAGAATACTTCAAAGAAAAGTATTCCTTTGTTCTTAGCTTAGTTAATGCCTGAGGTTTAGCTGGGGATCTTATACATGTGGTGTTAAGAACCTTGTTACGTCGGCCATAAATTCAAAGGATGTAAGCGATCCAATCAGACAAAGTAGACTAGAGAGAACACTGAATGGGGGGCGGGGCAGAATCTAAATATTTAAGCAGATAACTTGAGAATGTGTAGGAAAACTTAATTCAATTTGGGTAGTGCACTGAAGAATTCGGTGGAGTGAAGACGCATTGGTGGCAGAGTGTGACCACCATGTTCTAGGTACAAGGAACTGGGGTGGGTGGAAGAATTCAAAGGAAAAGTCACTCCAAAGAACCCCTGGGATTAGATTGGCTTGTTAAAAAATTGAAATTGAGAGCTTTGAAAGGTAATTAAGTAAATTATGTTGCATGCCTTTACCTGTAATTATATTTGAATTGAGTATGATGTGCATTTGAATTTATTAGAATGTAATGAGCAGAGATTTGTAGGTGTACAAACCTAGACTCTGAGTTAGGTATGTCTTTATTAATTCTTATGAAACAAGTAGTATGAATAATTACTTTATTAATTATGTCAGAGATTACTGTATATACTCTGATTGCATTAAGTATGGCTTCATTATTTCTTATGATTCAAGCAGTATGAATAATTACTTCATTATTTATGTAATAGATTATGGTGTAGGAAATATCAACATTAGACAGTGTGTTACCATATTCATAGAAGTATTTGTTATTCTTATGTGTTGGCATAAAACTAAGTTATGTAAGGAGATTTGTAGTTGTATATTAGACCTTGTAAGATCAGTCACCCATTAATCTGACAGAAAATACGAGAGGTGGGTTGATTATCTGAAGGTAGAGCAGGGCCACAAAAAATTATGTCCCTTGTCTTCTGCCTACAGAAAGCTTTCAGGGTGCCAGCACGGGAGTGACCCAGAGTTAGAAGGGAGAAGGAAGGAAGAGAAGGTGAAAGAAAGGAATAGAGGTAGAAAGGAGGATAGATTGAGAAAAAGATAGAAGTGGAAAGAAGGAGAAACAGATGAGTACAGAGATGACCCAAGACTGATTGATACTCTCACAAACAAATCATAGACTTTCACATCATGTGCTAAATTGTCAAATGGAGTTCGACCAACCAGGTCAAATGCTGTGAGAATATTGCTGAGTAGAGATTGAGTTTAATATATTTACTAAAATGATTCTTTACAATTATTTGTTACAAAATTTTATATCTAATGAGTGTTATCATATGTATTGTTTAGAGTGTCAGCTTAAGCTGACTGAGGGGGGGGGGAAGCTAAACAATCTTGATGCACACCTGTCTGTCATATTATTCATAATACTATAGCATGGCTGTGACAGCATGACTGCAATGCATGCTATCTACATGACCAGAAACTATTTCTAATTCAGAAAGCCATATTGTTAAACTCCAATTCAGCTGATTTACTCAACATTTCTTTATTATGCATTGCATGTACTACAGAGGCATAGAGCAGGGCATCATTCTTCATGAATTTGTTTTAGTTTATATTCCATATTAATTTTTTTCAGATATCACATCACATTAAGGACCTTTAAAACCACAGTTTAGCAAAACTATTCAAGTGAACACAGCTAGCAGTGATTCTCACATATTAGAATCCACATTCTTTTATCTGCTTAGACTGATTGTGAACTTAACTTACCTTAGAGAAGTTTAACTGCTGTGGTGAAGGATTCAATGTATATTTTTTACCTTGATCAGATCTATATTTTACCTACAAGTGCATCCAATGAATGTATTTAGTTTCTGTTTACAAAATAGTTAAACTTCTGTTCTTGGAAAGAGGAAACTGATGGATTGTATGAATGTTTGCATGTAAAATAATGTTTCTATCCATTATCATAATAAGGATAATAATTTCAATATCTTTTTAAATCATCATCTGAAGTGGAGAAATAAAATTTTCTCAATGCCATATTTAGTAAACATTTAATACCTTGTAATCCGAGGAACTTGGCTATCACAAATACCACAAAATCAGCTACTGGAAGCTTCACACAAAAAACAAAAACTGTAATGGCTTTATTTTTCTAATTATGAAACCTCTGGTGATAACAATAAATAAAAAAATAAAAAATAATAATAATAATAATAATAATAATAATAATAATAAATTGCAATGTGCACATGCTGTTATTTGAAGTTTTCCTATTCCTTTTTCACTATCTGTATATGCTTCATAACCATTCCTTGTACCATTGTGTCAAATGAATGGAAAATTCATATTTATGAAAACTTGGAAGACAACTGGAATATTATATCAATAGGAAAGATGGAAAATAATGTTTCAGCTTGAGTTTCTCTTGCTTATAGCTGTGATGAAAGTATAATTAGTATTAAAAATTAAAATAAAAAATCTTGTAAAGTTAATATGTATAGTTTTTAGTTATGTTAATAAGTTCAGAGATGTGGAAATTTGATTTGTGTTTCTCATGTCATGAAAAACTGTTTTTCATAGAAGGTGTACTTTGCCAGCGAAAGATATTTCTCTAAGTATTGATAGTATTTGAAATCTTTTCATAATTATCATTAATTATGACTCTTGGGATAGTTTTTTTTCTTCAAAAGATCTAAAGGTTTGACGTCTTATACATAGAGATCTGAAAGTTGGTGTCATCTTACACTGAAAATCCAACAGAATAAAAAACATAAAAATTTTGAAAATTTATGCAGTAGTGCTCCTTAATTCACATAATCTCAGAAAAGTCCAAGCAGACATGGTTATAAAATGAAAGGAAAAATCCAAGAATTTCCATCACTGTTGCCCAGTGAAGTACCCATATATCTTCTGGATTGGGTGGCCTGGAAAGGGTAGAGGGTTGCATGTGATTTTTGCACTTTACTTCGTTCTTTTAGTTGACACTGTATGTATTAGCACATGTCAGTCAGCAATCAGCAGATAAGGTTGGGGAGATTCAACCAAATCCCACCCACCCCCTTTTTAAACAGATAAAATGGTGCATCTTTCAGTTAATAAACCTAAAGTTGGATATTTTATTTAAAAAACTTCTCATAATCAAAACCTCCCTATTGAAAAAACCCTGATTATTCTCCCTCCATCTTCTACTTTTTCAAACAAAAGTTTAAAACTTATATGTAATTGACTAAAGCAATATATTACTTTACGACAATTAATGATTGCAGTAGTATGTGTTGATGGAGAACTGGGGTAACCCTCTGATTGCCACTATGCACACTCAAGGTCTTAACAGCAACATCAGGGGTCATGCTGGGAAGGGATACAAACAAAATAGTCACCCTGGTCATAAGTTTGTTTCAACATCTCAAGAAAGTGAAGCTGACAAGAACTGTCACCAACCCCACCCTCTACTTCCTCTAGTATACCCACTGACATTATTTTTTGAAACAGTTGCCTATTTATAAGGTTACAGTTACTGCGCTAACTAATGAAGCTATGCAGCAGTGTTTCAAATTCAAGATAGAAAAATTATGAGTATCTGAAAAAGGTATAAAATGATAATTTTGTGTTTTCTAATACTATTTAATTTGCAAAGCCAGTAAAAATGTAGTTCTTGATGAACCTGTTTAGTCATCAGAAAATCTGACCTCAAGGTCACTTCTCCATTTCAAGCCATTATTTGACCTAAGGGAAAAGTCACTTTCCCTGAAATATGGAGTTCAGCATGACCCCTGCTTTCTGAAGCTCATGATTTTGATGAAAGATTTAATTTTGGCATCTGTTTCTAAAATAATAAGTTATTATAAATAAAATCAAGCTAAAGCATTAACAATCATATCATCAGATATTTTAAACATCAAATATGGCACCAAAGTAGAAGAAAGCAAAATGTAAAAAAAAAGTTAAAATAATGGGCTTACTGAAAATATAAAAAGTAGAACTGATAATATAACTGAGGAAATAAAAACAATACAATATGGAAAACAATCAACAAAGTCATGGAATACCTGAAGATCATTAACAGAAATAAATATTACCCTAATCATTATGTTGAGGTTCTTTTGATACAGTGGCTCTGCATTCTAATCCCTTTCACTGGTTAAAAGCAGATGTTAAGTCATGGTTTCTTACTCTTTTGATTCTAAAGCTTTATCCAATTCTATCCTAAAATAAATGTCTTTTATCAACATGTGAGAATAACAAGAGGTCTGTTTTTTGCCAGCTAGATCTCTTGTTTTAGAGTGAGACTCGTACTCAAATGAGACCTTTTTTATTACCCTGGTCAGTAGTTTCTGTATTTCTGTGCTTGAGACATCTGGGTGAGAGAAAACGTCACAAAAAGCCTTGATGAACCATGACCCAGTGTCAGGTCGACGGAATGCATAGTGACCTGTAAGAAAAAGTATAGTTTATAAACTCAGTCTTTAGGGAAAAAAAAATAATAAAACAATCATCAAATATGGAGTCCTTGTTCATTTTTCTTCATATAGGGTACCACTTTAATGATGATAAAATATATCTGACATTACTTGCAACATTTAGGGGCACTGGCTGTGCTGTAGTAAATGAATAGTTAGGAATCTAAAGGTTGCCACATGATACATATCACTGATAGCTCCTAAATATAATCGGGTACAGCATGTTACATAATATACATTTTTCAATTCCATATTTGCTCATATATAATGAGCACCAAAATATAAACCACACAGAACCTGATACGCAATTACATAAATGCAGCAGCATAACTGGGTCAACACTTAACCAAACTACAAACAACATAGAACCTGATATGCAGTTACATAAATACATAAGCAGATCTGGTTCAGCACTTAAACAACAAACCACAGAACGTGATATTCAGTTACATAAATACAGAAGCAGAATTTGGCCAAGACTTAATTTTCAATTTCAACAGAAACATCTTCATCTCTTTCCAATGTGAGCTAAATAACTTGGACTCTCTAAAACAGACTCAGACTGGTAAAATTTTAGCAGATGAATCAATGGCTAGATATGTAAATAATAGATTCTCATACTGAAAGACAGACATTCAAAATAACGTTTGATGATGTTTCAAAAACCACTGAAATACCTCCACTTCCATTTTTGTACTTTTGTAACTTCTGAATCAAAGAAAATGAAGATATTATAGTTTCCACAGTCTTGAATTACTGCCTATGTTGCTATTTGTGATCACACATCAAATTGTTGTGATGAAAATAAAATTATTAAAATGTAATAATTCCAATTTTTATGAATGAAACAGATTTTCTGCAATATGATTGGATGTAAAGGGTCATGTGATACTAATCTGGAATTTTTTACACATTGATAAATTCTGGGACTACTTTTGGTTTACAATAGAAATAAACATTGCAGACACATCATTCTGAAACGATTGTTTCATCTCTTAAATTTTTGATTCAGCAAATAAATATAACTAATACCCTTTTTATACTTTTCCCAATATTCTTTGATTGAAATGCATAGTTTACTATACAATTTAGCGTTCGTCTGCTACATAGTCAAGCAAAATGGCCGATTACGGTGATTTTTCACTGCAATTATCTGCGGATTTTTTTCAACAATAAGATGAGAAGGAGTTAAGAGAAATAATAACAGCGATTGAAGCAGATGGAGATGGATTTGATGATATTGCGATGGATGTTACAAGCGCTGAAAATGAAACAGAACAGAGATTGATAAATTCCCTCACACAGCACCCCATGACCTCCGTCACCCTAGCCATACACAACAACAACAATAATAGCATGGGAACTGGGACAGTCAATTTTGAGGCAGCTGAGGGATATAAACCAAGATTCAAGAAATTACCTGAGGAGGACTTAAAAGTTATTGAAATGAATCAATACTCAGAGGCTACTAAACGAAACACAAAATGGGGCATTGGGGTTTTCAATGGTAAATTTTAAATTAATTTTGTTTACTTATTTTCAAACGTGTGTGGGTGTTGGTGGTATAGTGTGAATATGACCACTTACACAAAAATAAAAAGAAAATATTTATCAGATCATTATTCAAAGACTGAATGAAATTTTTAAATGGTAAAACTGCAAGAAAAAGATAATCAGATTATTTGCATGAAATATCTTTGATGGATAGATCTTGACATATATATTGACATAGTACACATACTATGTTGATATGACAATTTAATGGCATCTCCAAAATGTGACTTAACACCACTGAAAAATGTATATAATAATCCATAAAGTGATCGTTTTGCTAAGTTAAATTATTTTGGATGTGTAGTCATTAATTTCAATGAAAAAGAAATTACATAACTTTTTGCGTTGCTATTCTTCTTCTGAAGATATAAATCTTCTGTCCAAATTTCAAAGACTTCAAATGTTGAAGGATATAATTACTAATATCACCATATTACATACATGAATCCCAAACATAAGTATACAATATATGTACAAATTGCAGGAAAGGTTGTTTTTATGTGGATTTCAAAATGATTTTGCCATGTGTAAGAACTGTAGTGCTATGAATATTTTTCTATTTACTTACAGCTTGGTGCATTGAAATTATTGGATACTAACTTGACTGCAACACAATCAGACCAGACGAGCTGAGTGGCCACTTAAGAAGGTTCTAACGCTGAGGCCCAACTAAAATTTTTATCATCATGGGGCACAAAAATGCCAGCCTATCAGGCACAAGAATATCACAAGAATTCCTTGAAAAATGTTCGTGCTGCCATAAACAGATACTTGAAGATCAATGGAAAAGATATTGACATTGTCATAGACAAAGAATTCAAAAATGCTAATTCGATGTTCAATGCAAAACTGAAATTGAATTTAAGATCAGGTATTTCAAGGCCAACCCAGCACTACCAAGTAATTTCACTGGAAGAATTAGGAAAAATCAATGCATATCTTCAAAAATTTGACCCTGTTGCCCTTCGATTCAAAATATGGTATCTGCTGGCTATTCATTTTGTGACCAGAGGTATAGAATTTCACCATCAACTGAGCCTAACTTCCTTAAAATTTGAAAATGATGAATCTGGCATGGAGTACATTACTCTAAATCATGAAACACTTCAAAAAAACCACCAAGGTGGTGTTGATGAGAAGCTTGAAGAAACATCAGACAAAAGAATGTATGCAACTGGCACCAACACTTGCCCAGTGAAATCTGTAAAAATTTTCCTTCTGAAATGTGACAAAGCAGCAAAGGTCTTATTTATGCAATGCAGTAAAGAATCACTAAGATCTCCTGAATTTGCTGACAAATGGTATACTTGCAAACCGGTGAAACCAGAGCAATTCTCCTCTTTCATGCCAGACATATGCAAGAATGCTGGAGTGCAACACTACACTGGTCACTCACTCCATGCAACAGCAATTCAAGCTATGAGTGATGCTGGGTTTGAAACCAGAAATATTTTGTTTATGACAGACCACAAATGTGAGGAGTCTCTAAAAACTTACAGTCGAAGACCTAGCACTGAACAAAAACAACTAATTAGTTCAGTTTTGGAAAATATGGCAAATGATGGTCAAGCTCTGTCTGTATCAGACCCTAAAACCAACCCACCTTTCACTTCAGATCAAAGTCAGCAACGATTGATAAACTCTCCAATCTGAAGCTCAAACACTCTAATCGCGAAGGCCTTCCAGCACTCCAATACTCAACTATGCAACCAAACAAAACATATGGCCAGTTTTGCTAGCAACTCTACATTTAACAACTGCACATTTAATTTCACATTAGATAACTAAAAGGGTCTTGTTAAGTATTAACGCTCTTGAAAATGATATAAAATGTTATTCCTGCATAAAATGTATTTAATTTTTACCTTTATTTTGGTAAGGAATAACATCATCTTGTTCATATTTCCATGTTGTTCATTGATAAAATTCATAATGATTTAAGGTTTGCTTGGGAATTTCATTTAGCACACTTTCTATCCCCATCAGTTTGTTATTATGCAAGGTCATTGTCATCTAACGTTGCAGATAGGACTAAAATTATACAAGAATATTGTTATTGTTTTTATATAAAAAGAAATGTGCTGACACTAAGGGTAGCCATTGACTAAGATGTAAAGTATGAAATTTATTAAAAAACGTAACTGTGACAGTAGCCACATTTCATTTCACATTAGATCACTGAACTGGCCTTGTTAAGTATTAACGCTGTTAAGAATAACATAAAATGTTATTCCTGTATACAATTTATTTCATTGTTACCTTTATTTTAGCAAGGGATAGCATCATCTTGTTCATATTTTCATGTTGTTCACTGATAAAATCCATAATGATTTCAGGTTTTATTGGAAATTCAATTTAGCACACTTGTTCAATCCTTATCAGCTGTATTATGTAAGGTCATGGTCATCTGACGTAGCAGATGGGACTGACTAAAATTGAACAAGAATGTTGTAAATAAACGAAATGTGTTCAAACCATGGGTAGCCATTGCCTAAGATGTAAAGTATGAAGTTTCTGAATAAACGTAACTGTGACAGTAGTCAATCTGTTCTTGTCATTATGTACAGGTTATGTATTATGGGGCGATGTGAAGCGGCGAATGAAAGGAAACTACACGCTACTTCAATTCAAATGCATTGTTGATGGAATACGTTCATTTGATGATAGAAAGGATGAAATTGGAATTATAAGGATTAAACGATCATGGTTGGGTATTTATCGATGTGTAAATTTTACCTAATTACTCACAAAGTTAACATAAAGTCCTTTGGACTTTATTTACTTTGTGAGTGATTATCGGACTTTATTTACTTTGTGAGTGATTAGGTAAAATTTACACATCGATAAATACCCAACCATGATCATTTAATCCTATAACAAACTAGGGCTTAAGCACAGTTCAAAATGGTCACAATTTACACCTGAGGTCTTCTTCAAGCATTTTACACAGTTTTTCAATTGTTTTCTATTTATGATTTGAAGCAAAGAGTGTGGACATTGATTTACCACTGGTTTATAACATGCAGATTTGGATCTACCTGTTTGCAGATGGATACACAAGTTATACACAAGTAAATTACAGTTCTGGTAATACTATATGACTTTTGTCTCAACAACATGCTTACGACTTTAATTTCAATTGTAATTTGAAGATGCATTTAGGACTGTATTGAATGTCTACTATATAAACATTATATTACTTAATGGTAGGTTTTCCTTAAATTTAATATTCATCTAATCTTGTATTATTATAAATTCTGGATTAATATGTGCTCAAGAAAAAATGAGTATATGTGGAAAAAAATGTACATGGGCCTTTCAATATTTTTCTAGCAATAATTGCATATAGTGTAAAAGAATGTCAACCAGGTAAAATTTGTTCTATTAAGTACTATTAGTTCCTAGTTTATTTCTTAGCACTACTATTTATCTATTTATTTTGTTATGATTCTACCTTTTTAGTTCTCTCTTCTTTAAATAGTGATCTTTAATCGGCTGGACATGTGTGAATATTAACAACCTTTTTGAATTAGTTGTTGTTATGAATACTTATCAATATAAATGCAGACAATTCTTGCTAACATTAAAAAATATGTGTACATGTTTATCATACAAATGTTTAAATAATCAATAAGGCTGAAATTACCATTTCAAAAAATATCCTCTTCACACTTACATAAAACCCATCTAAATAACTTCATGTAATTGAATAATTTCAACAGTTTGGGGATATCTTTCAATAAAAACATGACCATTCAGTTTATACAGTCACCGTTTTAATATTGATTCAATGTTCTTTCAATAAAGTTGTTACAAATCTATGGTCTGAAACTAAGTAACAGAAAAGAGTGAAAACCATCACGTTTTGTAAAATTCAACAAATAATTGATTTCCCTAGAATACAAAGTAAAATATTAAAAGTAACTTGCAGTATGGTGAATGAAATCATAAATAGTCCTAAAAGTTCTATCACAAGTTCAAAAGTTTTGAGTATTCCAAATGAGTTCCAGTGGTGTTCCAAATGAAGTCCAATCTGCTGTGCCGATGTGCCAATAGCCTGGAATAGTTTGATGTGCTAACAGTCTTGATGTATCACAATGATATAATCCAAAATGACAGTAATTCCAAAACAGCTACTTAGTCCAAAGTTTATGAGCACCTTGTAATTCCAAGTAATAATAAATATAAATAAATAAATCCTTTCAATTGAGCAATTCTAAACGGCTCCACTAAGATTGATGTTTAAGATATGAATAACTAATTCTCAGGTAAACATCCCTTATATAAAAAATAAGATGCAATTTCAGAATCAGAATGAGGGCTGAATAATAAATTTTGAGATCAATCTAATGGTCAACTAGATCGGGTCCGTTAGCAGCTAACCAATCAGAAATGAGGTCAGCTGGTTTTCCTTGGGGGAAACACATGGCCTGACCTCAAGTCCCATCAAGAAGATTTCTTCTACACCTTCCAAGTTCAAAAGACCACAATATTATGTACACCAAACAAAATGACCATATCTAATAATAAAAACCCACAATGAACAAAATTAACTATTTAATATGTATTTTACTAAATGACCCTTACAATCTATAATCATATAAATTAACACACATAATAATAAGACTCTATACAGAAATTGCTTTTGTAATATGGTGCCTGCTGGATTGGCAAATTCAATAAAGGGGAAGAAACTGACAATCTATGGTGTGTGATCTATTCAGATGTGAAAATACAAAATGAGTATCATCTTTTCATTTGATATTTACATGATACAATTATGACTGGTATGAGAAAGATTATGAGTATGACAGCAGCTGCCTGTCCTTAATTATATTTAGTTTACCTTGGTTTATGACTTGGGGCTATTCCAGTTAAAAATGTCTGGGACCCAGGGAAGATACTTTCAATGTGGAGTAGTCACAGACAGATGAAATTAAGAATTCTGTATCACTGTCATATGAACTTGAGTAATTAGAATACCCTGGCATATTTTTTTAAAAATTGTCTTCCCTCGATAACATGGATTTTTAATAGAACCGCCCTTAAAATGTTCATCTCTATGGCTTACCTTAGTATTTATTTTTTTGTTTTACTTCAATGAAATTTTACCACAATGCTTTACATCAGCAAATGCCTGGATGATACCAATTAATAAATGAAAACAACATTTCACTGAGAAAATGCCATTAGTTGACTTGTCACACTAAGATGATGCATACAGTGCCAGCTGGGAACAATAGGCATCTTAACGGGAACTTGTTAGGACTCTATATAGTTATTCTACCTGAAAAATTACCGAGATATGAAAACTATTGTTCAGGAAGACGACCAGTTAATGAATGAACTATTAATGCAGTTAAATGTTCTAGTAGATTAGTGAAATTACCTTGAAGCAGATCTCAAAATTATCCTTAGAACTTTTTTTCCCTCTGCTATAATCCCTCCCCACCCCACCCCGCTCCCAAAATTGCAAAGTGCTGTGCTTGTGATGTGTGGCAAAGTTATCGTGTGCTGATAGTACTGCTGATGGTAATAACAATAATTTGCAATAATTCTGACAACTGAAAATGTACTTGTAAATGAAATGCATCACTTTTACCCATTTCTATGTTTATCTAGTGAAATATCCCTGCAGGCTGGGTTTTATGTAAAGACTTTGTTCCATCAAGTCAATTAAGTTTAGAAATATTTATTCATAATGTGTTTAATAGGAAGAAAGACTCTTCTAAAAACTTCACTTGTTAGCAAATGATTTGCTACTTGTGATTGTAAAATATAAAGAGTCCCTCAAAGTGACTGATGCCCAACTTGCTCCAAAAAAAGATAAATAAAAAAATGTTCTTCTTTTTTTTTAATTCTTATTAACTGCTGGGTAATGAAACAATCACTGATATTCTTGAGAAATTCTAACACACCAAACTTGCTGGCAAAAATATTTTCTTAATATCTGACTTAGCATGCTGACAATACACCTGTATGTGTGGTACAAAATATTTTGTCACGGTCTTTGACCTTGTACCTGATATCAGGGGCAGAAAATCACAGAACTTATCACAGATACTGTGAACCACTTAAGATTCATTAGGTTCCAATTTCTGTCTTTTCTGTGGGTGAGCTAGACCACAAATTTGAAGTCACAATTAAATGTCTACCAATCCAACATTTGCCCCCCCGCCCCTGGTTATATGCAAGGGAAAGGAATCAACTGCATCTTTCTTTGTTATAATATCAAGTCTACCTACAGTGCTGAGAATGTGAAATATACATTAGGATAGTACATGAAAGGTTAAAGGTTAAGGTTAAAATGATTCCACCTTATGTATACATGTAGTAATAAAAGCAGATTTACTCACTGTCCATGTCCTTCTTTATTTCCCAAAGCACATATTATTCCCATTTATATATACATCTTGCACATATCAACTAAATGTTAAATAAACAATCAGCAGTTTAGTGCCCATTTCAATCAGATCCATCCAAAGTGCTACTTTGTCACGAGTGCAGCTGAGCCACTTTGCATGAATTGGTTTAAAGGTGGATGTTTTCAGGTCAACCGAGAACTAATCTCAATGTATATCTCCACTGTCAATATATCTGCACTTTATGTTTTGTATATTTTGTAACATTTCCTTCACCAACTGCCATCATAATACATGTATTAATAACCTTGGCATTCATCATAATATTAGGATCCAATTTTGAACAAGGTCAAGGTCACCCATAAAAAATTGGGTGAATTTGGCAGCATTGTTTTAATCAAAAGAGGTTTATAATCATCTGCATTGTTCAGACATCTAATCCTTAACTGCTGAGGACTTCACGTTTTGATCGTGGTTTTTAAGATCACATGAGAACCTAATTACTCTAGAGGACAACAGCAATACTAAATTTTTGTTTTGACTCTGGAATGTATGGAAAAAGAAGTAGGCGTTTATGCCAGAGAAGCAGTGACAAGATTTACAAGATGGCCACCAATAATCAGCACCATTTTTACTAAGAACGTATTATATATCATTAGATGCTTTTCGATAAAAAAATCCATGTCTAAAACATCATCTCACGTTTAAAGATACATCTATTCAGGAGAAGTTGCTATAACAAGATTTTCAATATCGCTATTATGGTGTCCATATTGTAGGTCTGATTGACACCAGTTTCATTTAAAGCCAATGACATAAGGCAAGATGTTTTCTAGTACAATTGCTAAAGCAGCAATATCGAGATTTTCAAGAAGGCCACCATGACCATGAAATTGGAGGTCTGATCAGCACCATTTTCATTCAGGGTCAACTAGACATTCATAATATGTCTTCTTGTGGAAACTTCATGTTGATATAGTCATCCATTCAGGTGGAGCAGCAATCACAAGATTTTCAAGATGACCACCAATGGATGTCCAAGGAGCCCCATTTTCACTTAGGACCAGCTAGACTTCATAAGAAGTCATTTTGTGAAAACCTATGTCACTGGGGCCACTGGTTCAGGAGCAATGATAAAAAGATTGTCAAGATGGTCCCCACATGAGCCATGTTTGATGTCTAAATGGCACCATTTTCTTTTAGGACCAATTAGACATCATTTGTTTTAATTTTCATGTCAATATGAACCCTTTACCTTCTGCAAGTACCTACTGCCCTGCCTACTAAGTCTGATAAGCAGCCTGCCTTCTAGCTGCTGTTTGTAGGCTGAACCCAGAGCATCATAATGGCTGCCTGACTGAGAGGTTCTCGAGTTAGTGCACATCCTGTCTACATTTTCTATATCAATCTTGTCCCAAACTATGTAATTTAATGAAAATGAATATTTTAAACACTTACCAAAGTTTTGTGCCAGTCATTTCCACCAACAAGTACATATAATCCTCAGGAATCAATGTTTATATTCACATATTCATAAAAAAAAATATACCTCAAGATATCTGTTGTGTTTATAATGTATATTAGACTACTTTTCTCACCACTATTTTGCACAACTGGAATATTTCTTCAGGAAAAAACTGTAAAAAGAAGTCTATCTCCCCTGCATTTTCATCTAAATGTTGGCCCTGAATCAGCTGTAAAGTCATCCACATATAACGGTCCCATATGTTCCGACCAGAAAAGATCATCGCACGTTTCATCCTCTCAGATAAATCTGAAATGTCAGGTGTCAAAACAGGACTTACACTAATGTCTGATCCTTCGTCTTTAATCAGATCGTTAAAGGCAATGTCATTTGCAATGTCATCAATTTCAAATCCTTCAAAACTTTCGCTGGAATCGTGGTCAGAACACATGTTGCCATTTTGTTTCACTTTGACAATTGACCTCGTTTTCAAAGGAAATTCCCACTTATATGCTGTAAAACTGCTAATAGAACACTTTCATCATTTTATGTAAGGACTGTTATCATTGGCTAAATATTGTTTAAAAAACCGGATGTTTGCGATTTCATCCAATGCAAAGCTTTAATATGAAACATTTATATGCGTCTCTGGGGTTTCCCAACCCTTAGCCAGAAATGCATGTATGAGCCAGCCAGGACAGACTCAGTATTATTAGCAGCTTGCATATGTGTCTCTGGGGGGGTTACAAGTCTTTTTTTTGCGTCACATATATGCATTTGCAGAAGGTAAAGAGTTAATGTCATTTTCAAGATGGTACATTGTAACAGCAGCCATTTTGAATGTGAAATCTGTACCAGTTTGATTTAAGACCAGAAGGACATCATAAGAAGACTTTTACTAATAGCCCCATCCATCAAGGAGGAGTGGTAATTGCAAGATTTTCTTGAGGAACACCAAGGTGACCTCACTGGATGTCAGGTCAGCACCATTTTTATTTTGGACTAGAAGGACATCATCAGAGGTCTTTTAGTGAAAACCTCATGTCAATAAGACCATTCATTTTGAAGGGGTTACAATAACGAGTTTCAAAATGGTCACGACAGGGACCATATTAAATGTCCAAAGGGCACCATTTCCCTTTAGGATCAACTAGACATCAAAAGAAGTCATTCAGTGAAAACCCTCTGTCAGTATGACCTTCTATTAAACAGGATTAGTGATAATAATTTTTCAAGATTACCACAATGGTAGCCTGCTGGACATCACATTGGCACCATTTTCTTTTGAATCATTTAGACACCATAAAAAGTCTTACAGTGAAAACCCATGTCAATATTACCTTCCATTATGGTGAAGTGATAAGATTTTCAAGATGACCATCATGATGGTCATATCTGATGTCTGATGGGCCCCATTTTCATTTAGGACAAACAAGACATTATAAGAAGCTTTTAGGTGAAGCCCCAAGTCAATATGGCCATCAGTTCTGGAGAAGTAGTGATACAAGATTTTCAAGATAGCCACCACGCTGGTGATATCAGATGTGTAGGACACACAATTTTCATTCTGGACCAATTAGATCCAGGTATGAATATGTGTAAAGTTTCATGGCAATCCTCCAAGAAATTTAAGAGGAATAGTGTTAGAAATCTTGTACTAATGGACAGATGTCAGACTGATAATATATGATGGCCATCATATACGTTCTTCTTGTCTATGACCAGCAGAGCTAGAATGAACACACATGCAATTTGTTTGGCCACCCTGAATGTATCTTCCGGGATAAAAACCACAGAACTGAAATCACAACTGAAGAATAGCTACCAGCTAATAAATTACCTTCAACTTGGCTTTTATCTTCAAAAATTTACCTGGGGGTGTGGCATACATGATTAGAAAATCTTTATGTAAGGGAGCAGGTGTAATGACTGGGGATGAAACCTTTGCATCTACTTCATCTCTCAAACTGACTTCAACTCCAGGGTCCAGTGTTGTACCACGACATGCCTGAAATAAAAATGTTTACCATATCTGACATGATTCATGCACTGTGTACATGAACAACCTATCTGGGTCACTTTGATGAACTTGTACCTTATCACAATAAGCACATATTTGTGGTGCCATGTGCCCATGTTAGCTTCATTACAATAAACACATACTTGTGATGGCATGTGCCCATGTCAGCTTCATTACAATAAGCACATACCTGTGACGCCATATGCCCATGTTAACTTAATTATGATAAGCACATACCCCATATGCCCATGTTAGCTTCATAACAATAAACACACACCTGTGATGCCATATGCCCATGTTAGCTTCATTACAATAAACACACACCAGTGATGCCATATGCCAATATTAGCTTCACCCCAATAAACACATAACTGTGATGATACTGTATTTGCTGGCCTATAAGACGATACTTTTTGACCAGAAAATCTTAGCTTCATCTTATACTCTGAATCGACTTATATATGGATTATGTCATCCGAATTGCTTAATTGTATTTTTCGTATGGAAAATAATTCTCCAAAAGTATGCAAATTAATGTGCACAAATATTTCATTTTGGGGAAGAGATCATGTATGAAAAAATACAGGATCCCACATTGAATATTTTAAACAATTACATCATCATCAGTATTCAAAATTAACATACATCAGATGTAATTGCACTAAAGCAGCATGCACCAGTAATGTACGTTGTTTGTAATATACGTTGTTTAAATATGATTACATATATGTGAGTTAGAATTGATAAGTTAGAAGATGGATAACCATGACAAAGACATATTCCATCACAATTTTCTTCTTGCATCTAATGATCAAATAAAACTTATGCCCCACTGAGAGACAGAAAGAGAGATGTCTTCACGATTGTAAATCTGTATTGTATTGTTCACTTACCTGAGGGCTGATCTTACTTATGTTCAAGTGCTGTACCATATTCCATAATCAATTGATACCACTAGGTAAGCAATTCCTTCTAGTTATCCATTATCCAAGAATGACATGGCTCTGTAGTGGTATTTACATCCTAATTAAATATGCTACAGCTGTATTCAGTCATTCCAAGCTAACACCTGTTTGAGGTCAAGATTTGTTAGACCAGATCAGATTAGCGAGGCTACCAATAGGGAAATGAGGCTATCCATGGGTATTATGAATACCGTACCATATAATGAAAAGAAATGCCAGGCGGTTACTCTTGTACATTTCTCAGCCAGCGACATCTTTTGAACTTTCCGATGGAACTGACAGCAATTTAAAATAACATCTAGCATCATCAAAGATAAAAAACAATTGCCACCAAAGTACAGAAAGAGTACATGCACTTTAAAAAAGATCTTATTTGTTGGGAATGGAGTACTATTCCATTATTAATTAATACCACCGGGTAAGCAGTTCCTTTTAGTTTTAGTGAACACTTCCATTGTCCAAGAATAACCTGGCTTTGTAGTGGTATTTACATGCTAATTAAATATGCTACAGCTGTATTCAGGTTTTACAAGCTAACACCTGTTAGAGGTCAATATTCAGCAGACCGGATCTGATTAGTGAGGCTACCAATAGGGAAATGAGGCTACCCATGGGGTATTATCAATATAGTATAGTATAATGAAAGGATATGCTTGTTACTTATTTAAATTTCTGAACCAGTGACATCTTTTGAACTTGCCAATAGAACTGTGAGCAATTTAAAATATGAGAAAAGATTAAAAAACAATTGCCGCTTGTACAGGAAGAGTACATGCACTTAAAAAAATAATGTTATTGTTGTGATTGGAGAGGTCATTGCACTTGTAAAGAAAATTAGACAGCATGCAAATTGGTCATTCTTGGGATTTAACCTAAATGGAGTCTATGTAGATATAAATATTGTGAATATAAAAAGTCTTAAGGAGTATGGTCTGTATTTTTGTAGTTAAGATTTACTACTTAATTTGTTAATCTCTCTTTGACAAAAGTTTCAGCTAAATGGGGGCAGGAAGGTAAAAAAAAACAACACGAAGAGCTGAAATCAATCTCTCTCTCTCTCTCTCATATCGGGCGAAAATATTTTATTTTGATCACGAGGTGTGAGAAGAAAAATGACATGGAATACACATGCCTCTCTCTCTCTCTCTCTGTTTTGCTGGCTATCTGAAATAGCATATAGTGATACCAGTAATATTTATGAAACCGGAAGTTACTCAGTTTAATTCCACACAGCATCGCAAATTTTATGCTATCTGTAACTCAATAAACTTTCATTGTTATTATATGTAGGTAAACATACATAATACATTTAAAATACTTTGTGTGAAACAAATTAGGTACTTTCAGTTACATTTAATGATCCTGACCTGAAAGGTTACTGAGCTACAGATAGGATAAAATTCATGATGCTGTGAAGAACGAAGTGAAAAAAACAAAGCCAAGTTACTGATCTGGCCTCGTCTTATACTCAGCATCGACTTATATATGGATAAAGGATGGAAAAAGTGCCAAATTTGCTCATTATACATATACTCTGCATCGACTTATAGACCGGCAAATATGGTATATGCCCATGTCAGCTTCATTACAATAAGCACATATCTGTGATGCCTTATGCCCATGTTAGCTTCATTACAATAAGCACATACCTGTGATGCCTTATGCCCATGTTAGCTTCATTACAATAAGCACATACCTGTGATGCCATATACCCATGTTAGCTTCATCATGATAAACACATAACTGTGATGCCATATGCCCATGTTAGCTTCACCACAATTTGCACATATCTGTGATACCATATTCCCATGTTAGCTTCACCACAATAAGCACATATCTGAGATGCCATGTGCCCATGTCAGTTTCATTACAAGAGCACATACCTGTGATGCCATATGCCCATGTTACCTTAATTACAATAAGAACATAACTTATGCCATATACCCATGTTAGCTACACCACAATAAGCACATACCTGTGATGCCATATGCCCATGTTACCTTAATTACAATAAGAACATAACTTAAGTCATATACCCATGTTAGCTACACCACAATAAGCACATACCTGTGATGCCATATGCCCATGTTAGCTTCATTATAAAAAGCACATAACTGATGCCATATGCCCATGTTAGCTTCATCACAATAAACACACACCTGTGATACCATATGCCCATGTTAGCTTTATTACAATAAACACATACCTGTAATAACATATGCCCATATTAGTTTCACCACAATAAACACATACCTGTGATGTCATATGCCCATGTTAGTTGCTCTGAAAGAGATTATGGCGTTTTATAAATCTGTGCTTCTTGGGGTTTTGGTTATGGATGGTGCATAAGCTTTGATATTTTTGTTCTTCGGTAAAACATTGCTCCTCAGAAACCATCAATGAGTATATGGTACAGTTAATGATTCAAAGAAATAAAAAGAAAAAAGCTAAATAATTATGGTAGATATTTGATTTACTACAGTAAAGGATACAGATATCTTTTAATTGTATTTTGATAACTGTTATCCTGTGTTTGCAAGTGTCTTTAATTACGTATTGTTTTAAGCAAAAACCTTTGATTTACAGGGTTTCTCCATCCTTCATCAATGTGATAAGCAGCTGCATTACTACATTAATAAAAAGAAATTCTGAAATGTTAAAATTTGAAATTATACGTAACACTTCATGTTGTGTATTTTTTTCTTCAGAATTAATGACTGTTATCAGATGATGAGGAGGAGATTTTTATTATTATTAACACATTTCTTTTGCAGATTGGTGCAGTGAACACTGCTGGGGTTGGGTTGCTGTACAGACATCACTGAACAGTCCAACAGACTTCAGAGTTAAACATCATTAAACAATAGATTTTAATTATTTTTCATTTACTTGTTAGAATTTAGATTTCTGCTCTGTTTCTTTCTGCATTCAAATGTGAATTTAAGCTTGCAGTCTATTTCAGTACTAGACACTGCAACCAAAATTTCAATTGCCATTTAATTTGGGTTTGCAATCAATACTACCGTAATCAATGCCTCATTGCTTCATCATTTCCTGATATGATCATGTGACCATAAGACCTTCACCTCATGAAGATAAACCTTGAATGTTTTTTAATTTTCAATGAAAGTAAAGTCTTCTCACTTCACTGCATCAATCTCTTCAGCTTTCAAAATGTTGCACATCCATCCCTGCATACGATATTTCACCATTTTCAGTCATAACAGGACATATTCACTTGAGGATGTATTTTACACAGAGTACTTAGGATTTACTGCATGCAGCTCAATGTAATTTGCCAGCAAACAAAATTCATTAATCACAGAATTCTAAGAGTTATAGGGAGGGTATGTGCCATCAACATCTACAGTCAATTTATATGACCATGTTTGTTAATCAACTGTCTTTTAAAAATGTCTTTTACAAAATTTTTCAAGAAAATAATGTTGATAATAATCCTCAATCCAGATCAAACAGGTTTTGAAATCTTGCCTGTAGATAATCTTGAATATTCATGCTTTCGTTCTTTATAATTTTTCAGTCTGATGTTTAAATATCATCAATCTTGGCCAAAAACAGCCAAAACCCCTAAACTGCATGCACAAATTAATTTTCTTAATCTGGTGTAATCAAGATGTGTTTCTTGAAGACTTGACAATAAATAATGATAACCACATTAAATTTCAACAGAAATAGGAAATTAGAGACTATCAATAATGTACATGTAATAAAATGACTGCAAATTTGATTTTGGTGCACCTCTTTGATTCTCAAGGCTCTGTGGATTATTTTATTCCTTGTACAGTAAATCCTGTCTTCTGAGACCGTACCTTCTGCCAACTAAATATGGCTGCTTAAGGCATGTGGTCTTTCATAGCAGTTATGTAATGGAGGTCCAGATTTCAAGGTTGAAATTCTAATGGATTTAAGAAGGAAAAATACCCATGATTACTCTGCATATATATTCTTTTCTTCATAGTTCTTGTAAAAGTATTACAAGCATCATATACAGTGTAAAACAACTATATAAAGTACTAAAAATACATCAGTCATAAACATTATTGTTTTTATCTGTAGTTCTTATATAGTATATGGGCATATGAAATTCAAAGTTAATTAAAATGAAGCACTTTCTCATCCTGTGCACAAACTGTAAAACTAGCTTATTTACAGCCAAAAGTAAAAAGCTAAGCCATCAATGGCATAAAAAATGAATGGATCAATTCAATAAAGAAATGGATGTAACACAGGTGCTAAGGTGAACAGATAAGATCAATGACCATGGCAAATTCAGCCTTGTGTGGCTTTTAATAACTGTAACATCGATAAGTTATCAAGAATACAGATCTTTACAATAACTTTATAATTAACTAATTAATTAATTAAATAATTTACTAATCCAGAAACTGCAAACAACTTTTTAAGAGAATAAGAAAAAGATTTCATTCACCCTGGTCATATTTATTGTAACTTAGACCCATCATGTTACAGAAATGGCTAGGTGAGGTTTAGTGTGGATATTCAAAAGAGATAAACATTAATCACCTCTAAACTGCCTATGTGTGTACATGACTGCTAATACTTTAAAGATGGAATGGTTCATCGTAATATGAATTCTAATGACTAGGACAATGATGGCAATTTTTGAATCTGGTTTATGATCTGGGCAATACAACTTTAGGTTCTAAAACTAATGAAACTGATAACTAGTCTCAACTTTTTCTTAATTTTTTTTTTTTTTTTGCATCACAGTTTGAATCTATCTGTACTTTGCCTGCAGACTCTACTCAGCAGTCAGTACTAAGAATTAAATAAAGATTTTGTAGTGATTATATCAAGTTTTTGTGATATGGTAATTTTTAGCAGTGTTGAAACATATTTTGCAACAAAATGTATGAATGCTGATCATATTTAGTAAGTGGTCACTAATGCCAGTGTATTTATCTAGTAAAATCAATTCGTGCATAAAAACTTGGCCATAAATGACAGGTTTCTGCTCATAGCTGAGGTGTTTCAGTCAGGTTATATTGTACTGCACAGCTGTTTGAGGGTTTTTCTGGGCTTTGCATATATGGTGTCAGTAATCATTGTTATAGCCACAGAGTGTTTCTCAAGGTTCCATTTAAAGCTGAAGCCAAATGAATATGAACAAATTTCAGTTTAAATTTTTAAGTCTATGACAAAATAAAAAATCAATCTATATTTTCACATCAAAACTTTGATATTAATCAATTTAATGAAATTATCTGCCATTGGAGTGTTATCAATTTTTTTGTAATTGATCTGCCATTGGGTGTTAAAAATATTTTAAAATATCTGCCACTGGAGTGTTATCCATCTTTTTAAATTATCTACCACTGGGGTGTTATCAATTTCTTTAAATTATTTAATATTGTAGTGTTATCAATTTTTTTAAATTATCTGCCATTGTAGTGTTATCAATTTCTTTAAAATATCTGACATCAGGGTGTTATCAATTTGTTTAAATTATCTGCCACTTAAGTATTACCAATTTCTTTAAATTATCTGCCACTTAAGTATTATCAATTTCTTTAAATTATCTGTCACTGGAGTGTTATCAATTTCTTTAAAATATCTGACATCGGGGTGTTATCAATTTGTTTAAATTATTTGCCACTGGAGTGTAATCAATTTATTTAAATTATGTGCCACTGGAGTGTTATCGATTCCTTTAAACTATCTAACTTTGGGGTGTTATCTTTCTTTACATTATGTTGAAAAATTAAGTTGACCTCATATTGCAAATACAATTCTGTTACCAGCAGGTAAAAAGTAACATAACAAGTTTTGACTCGAAGTATATGTATCATATGGTAATAATTAAAAAAAATACTGTAAATTCAATTGAAATCGTGTCACTCTTTTTCTTTACTCTACCGGCTTTTTCAACCTTTTCTGTACCTTGAATAATGATACAGAAAGAACTGAAAAGTATTATCTTATGGTAAAGTTTACAGTAGGATAAAAGTAAATCACCTGTATGAGGAAAAGCCTGGGTTTTCCAATTAATGAAGGGCAGCAGTCATCAGTAAACAGATGCACCAAATCTCTGGTCAGTAGTGTACCGTTGGTGGCATACACAACATCATGTTTCTCTATTACACTTTTTGTTTCCCCCTCCACTTCCACTTGGTCCCCATGAGACAAGACAGCTATCAAGATGCAATCTTCATCTGAATGGTCCTCTTTTGAGGCTGAAGTTATATTAGTCATTTGTCACTTACGATTTTAGTTTTTTCTTTAAGATGGAACTTTTATATGCTTTTTTATTTTTTAAGGGAAGTAATCTTGATATACAAAATATTATAGGCAAAGATTTTTGGCAGCAGAGCTAAGAGAAAGCACAGAAAGATGATTCTCCAATGATAAGCAAATTATCAGTAATAAAGACTATCCACATGTTTACATATATTTGGGGTCTTCTAAGAAGGCATGGTTCCAGGATAAGCCCCCTTATATTCACCAGGCAGGACCCCTTGCATAAAGTACTGTCCGTTTAGTACTTTAAATACCAGGTATCCATTTAATTATCTTCCACATCACAAGGGTCAAAAAGTGATTAAATTTAAACTTTTTTCCACTGATGTCTTAACTACTTTGGCAGGAATAGATTTGCCACCCTCTCACGAATATAAATAGGAATAAACTGCATGGCAGAATCAGTTTTGAACATAAAAGCAATCACTATTCAAGCCTGTGCACAATTTCACCAAACGTCTAAAATATTTTCCTACAATTAGGATTTTATAATTATGTGTAATTTTATTATTACCATGTTGGCAACAATGTATGCAGGCTGAAGATTCAACAGGTATCAGCATTAAACTATACTGTCATAATATCTTGCATTTTGTCATCTTGATAATTATTGGTGGTAATAATAGCAAATAATTATCAAACTGACAAAACTTGACAACTAATGAACACACAGTTGTAAGAATAATCAAATTAATAGCTTGCCTCTAGGCATGGATTAAAGTTAGGCACTTCAGCAGCAAGCTGGAAAAAATGTTGTCAACTTATAAATAAACAAGAGTCCCTTGAAGAGACAGACATTCTAATAGAGGAAAAGAATTTCCAGGAATTCAAGATATAACCACTTATTATTTTTAACTATTGAGTGTTGAATCTGTCTCTGATATTCTTCAGTAATAAGATTTTCAAACTAGCCACTGTGGCAGCCATGTGGGATGTAAGATCAGCACCATTTTTATTTAGGACAAACAAGACACCATTTGAGGACTTCTGGTGAAAACCAAATGTGGATACGACCATCCATTCAGGCAGGGCTCAGGAAAACTGCTCAAATTCTCATCCTGACTAAGTAGGAATCCTCTGTACCAAGTAAAACTTTTCTACTTATTTGTCAAAGCCAGCATTGTAGATTTGCACACTGACAATAATTGTGGGGGCCCCGAGTGGCCGAGTGGTCTAAAGCGCTGACCGTTACGGATCACTGCCATCTCACCTCTGTCTGCGTGAGTTCGAGTCCAGGCTCGGCTAACGTGGGTACGTGAGAAAGCCTGCCAGTAGCTTCTCATGGGTCGGTGGTTCTTCCCGGGATTTTCCAGGGTTCTTCCTCCACCATTAATACTGGCCGCCATGTATAGCCTATCCTGTGCTGAAAAATGGCGTTAAACCCTATAACAACAACAACAACAACAATAATTATGCATCCATTTTCTGCCATTAACAAGTGCCTAACTTCAACATTTCATACAAAGATGTGTGGAAATCATAAAAATATGGATATATGTTCATAGTGAAAATAGCGAATTTTAAACCCAATACAGTGACCCTTTGATAAATTTTAATATGTGACAAGATTTCTATTATAACAGTTTCACATCCAGCCCTCAATTTCCTAATGGTATTCATGTTTCTATAGCACATCTTTGTGAGTAAGACTTGTGAGAAGTTAACAGCAAATGAATGGCACAATCTTCTGATTTTTCATCTGGATAGATAGTGTTGTGCTTGTCCCAGGTCAAAGCCATTTTCAAGACTGTAGCTTTATTGACACATTGTTATGTCAAAGCAAAGAGGCCAACAGATCTTTCTGTAAAATTTCAGTACTTTTCACAAAAAAGGTTGCTAGCCTACATTCAGATGAAATATTTTAAGTGTTTCCGATGATTTTCCCCCACTTCATCAGAATGCACATCATTCTACTCCACTCATAAAACACATAATGTCGAGACAACGGCTGACTAGAAAAAATTTAATCATGGTCATGACACAGAAACCTTTAAATTCTTTAAGTCATAGTAGGAAAGTTGGTAGAGTTGCAGAGGCCTCCCTCCCTCCCACCCCCACCCCCAATCATAGCTACTGGGGTGAACTTCTTACATTATGAGACCATTTCTGACCAGATGAAAAATCGCAACATTTTGACATTTGAATGTTCTCTCAGGTCTAACTCATAAAGTGTATTAGCTCAGTGACAAGGAATGATGGCTAGATTACTAAAAATGACAGCTAGATTACTAAAAATTACAGCTAGATTTCACAAATGTTTTCACTGCTAACATGAATGCCTTTAAGAAATTGAGGGCTAGTTATGCAACAGTTTGGGAGTAGCATAACAAGATTTTCAAAATGGCCACTTTGGCTGCCATATTGGATTCTGGCTGGCACCACTTTCATTTAGAACCAACTAGACATCATAAGAAGTCTCCTGGTGAAGGAATGAGTTATAGACTTTTGCATGAATGTGTGTGTAAGGTTTCATGGCCATCCTCCATTTAATTTTGGAAGATTAGCAATAACAAACTTGTACTAGCAGATGGATGTCAGTCATCAGATGACCGACAACAGATCATCCCAAAAGCTCTTCTGGTTTATTACCAGTACAACTAAAAAATATTAGAAAGATTTCAGTCAGTAAAACCTATAGTGCACACCCATGAAGAGTACATGTAAAGTTTTGCACTAATATGCTGGCTGAGTTAAATGGATGACTGTCCAAAAGAGGTACTGTTGAATGCAAAATTGTTGGTGTACAGTGATTTTGGCTGTAAAAGGTGGTTGTCTGGTGGTCAAGAATGGGGTCACTGTATCATAATCATAAAATTATTCAGAACAAATGAGTGTCACTTTAAGAAACAATGTCAGAAACTACAGTTTGGAATGTTTTATTGAATTAATAACTTTTATCATGGCACTGTTTTTTAAAAAAAGATGAAAAATTAACTACAGTGACTCTTTTGAAATTAATTATAAAACAATATAAATGCTTGCAGATGTTTTTTGTTCATTCCTGGGTTGGATGTGGAGGTTAGCTTATTTTGAGGAACCCCCATTAATTCTACAAGTTTTTTCAAATGGGGATGGGGTCAGGTGAGGGTGGGGCAGGCTTACTTCTGAGCCTAGATATATCATCAGAGAATTAGGGTCTGATGCACTGGATTCTTTGGACTTACTTTAACCATGTACAATATAACAAGAATGGTAAATGGAAACAATCCTATTTTCATTCAAATGAGTTGACTATCCTGCCCCAAGTGCCTGGATGTTTGGTGAGTTGCCATTATTCCAAGTTCACAGGCCTAATCTACACTGCTTGCTAATAAATGAAGTTTAAAACTTAAAACGAAATACACATGTATTGTGGGCATAACATGTCTTAGCGTAATGATTAATACACATGTATTGTGGGCATAACATGTCTTAGCGTAATGATTAATACACATGTATTGTGGGCATAACATGTCTTAGCGTAATGATTAATACACATGTATTGTGGGCATAACACGTCTTAGCGTAATGATTAATACACATGTATTGTGGGCATAACATGTCTTAGCATAATGATTAATACACATGTATTGTGGGCATAACATGTCTTAGCATAATGATTAATACACATGTATTGTGGGCATAACATGTCTTAGCATAATGATTTGTTGTACGTTATTGTTGTCCATAGAGGTGGTGCAGATGGAATTCATAAAAAGTGTTCAAAACAGTCACAAGGATGTCACGTGGTTCAAATTGATTTTCTTGATTTAAATTGTCAGGGTTTATTGGTTTGTTTATTTCAGCCCATCGATGTACTGGTGACTGGTACAATTTCTATCTAAATCTGAGCATAATTTATTTTGACATATGCATAATTTTTAAATCTAAAATGTCAGTTGTATTTATAGGTTTTTTTTTGTCACTGTATTTGCATTTTCTTTCTCTCATTCAATTAATAGCTACATAAAACTGCAAGAAAATTCAAGACCACAAAATGGCAATTAACAAATTAAACCAAGACAATACTTCTTGTCAAATTAATCATTAAGCACTATAGAAGAAATTATTCAAGACTTCACTTTTTAAAATCTTCATTAGAGATTATCATTCACCAGCATCTTAACTTTGACTGTTAAAGATTATTGTTATTATAAATTTTAATCATAATAATCCAATGTAAGGACTTTCATATATCGCTAGTCATTAACATTCTCAGCTCAAAAGTATTTCCACAAAATGGCCACCTCATGGACATGTAGTATCTAGACCTGAATCACCTTACTTAAGACTTTTTTGTCACAAAAATGTATTCCTTATTTCAGTTCTTTCGGAAGTTAGTGATACATCGATTTGCTCTAAGTACATGATTAATTTGTGTAGGGGGAGATGCATACCAGCATCTTATGATAGCCTTTGTGAAAGATGCCTGTATGTCACAGGCAACATTTACGAGGTCTTGCTGTGCTATGGCTGGAATGTTGGAATATTGTTGTTCTGTTTCCACTACATCATGTATCACGAGGTGCTGGGGGTTGCATTATCATTCTGACACATAAATCAACTTTGAAGAAAGACCCTAGTGACATCTGGTCACAAATTTTCTTCAAGAATGGCTTTATATTTCTTTTGAGTTTATATTGCCATTTGTGGGGTCAAAGGCACCCATGCCTTTGTAAGTGACACAATCCCAAATAATGAGAATTACCTGAATATGATCATTGTGTAGTTCATGGCATTGTAGGGACCTTTTCTCATCTTCCCAGCACCAAATATTATTATACTCTCATGTCTCATGTCTTTACCAATACCCTATCTGAGTTTCAATTGAGGATAACGTTCTCCAATAATTACCGACAGTCATGTGCAATTTAAAATGACACTGGGCCCTCCCTTTAAATTAAAATGCTTTTAATAAGTTTTTTCTTTACTACCCTGAAATTTCATATGTCTGGACACAGTTGAGTCAGATAATTTCAAAGGTGTACCATCATTAAAAGTATCTGTAATGTCCTTCAGCGATGTAGTACATTTTACAAAACAAAACAGATGGTGGCCTGTCCTGGCATCACTTTTATGAAGTCTCCCACTTCATAACAGTAGTTTTATACCTGCTTAGAAATTACACCACAGTAAACTGTTGTATTTCAAATATTTCTGCAATTCTTGGCAGTCTAAAATTCTATAATTCCCTTTGGATAACTGCAATATCAATTCTTTTTGCTCTTTGCTTGATTCAATTCCATTTAAGCCCATTTTTGTTTGTAGACAACAAGTAAGCAAATGAGAAATGGGAAAATCAGTGACTATTATGCACAGCTGAAAACACCAAATAGCAGCCATTTTGTGGAAATACTTTTGACTCATGTGTGTGTGTGTCTGCATGTGTGTGTGTGTGTTTTAAACATAGCTTTAACACTTTTTCACTCATATTGCTACAATGTCTGTAGTGTGGCAGTTTATAGTGATGTCTAGCACTGGGGCATCATGCTGCAGACATGTCGGATCATGTCCCACCGAGTCACATTATCCTGACACCAGGCCCACCATCCAAACACTAGCCCCTTAATACTGAGTGCCGAGTGCGACTGACGTTAGTACCATTTTTATCAGTCTTTGGTATGACTCAGCCGGGCTTCAAACCCACAACCTCCCACATCCGAGGCAGATGCTCTAACCACTAGACCATCGGAGCAGTTGACTCTTGGGTGCAATCTTTCCATAATTGGCCAAATAATCCATGTAACACACTCAGACAGGAGAGACAACTGTGTAAATTTCGAGAAACCAATGAAAGTTTCAGAGTCTCAAATTAACTGAAATAGAACTCAACATTTTATGTTGACATTATGATGATGAATATGTGAAATTTTACTCTGATTCAGTGCTGATTTGATAACTGGAGAAGATCACAGAAAACCGAAGGTTTTTCACCTACTGAAATTAATTCTGAATACTGGTTATTTGGTGCAATTATGGATTGTTCATCATTTCCTTTACCAACAGTACACTACAATCAAGAGGTGAAAACTTAGTGCTCTTTGCTGTACTTCCTTGAAGTCAGGGTGGTTAGACAAGTAAGTTTGATCTACTGATACCAATTTATTAACATGATTTCATTTGTGTCCAACTGCAAAGTGAATATCTTCAGAACATAATATGAAGCCAGTTTTGGAGTCAATTTAGACTTTACAAATTTAACAGGAATAGCAACCTTAAAAAAAAACTGAAAGTGAAATTCACATCTAAAAGCAGCTTGAAGATTGTAATCTTGCTTTGAGTGCTCAATACTACAAACTTGCTTAATTATTAAAGTTCAGAAAAAGGTAAATTATGACAAATCATACTTTCAAAAAAATAAACCTAAAGTGTGCCAGAACTGTGTCCTAGAAGGTAGCCACAACCTTACCACTTGTGTGCCAGAACAGTGCTAAAACTCTGCAACAACTATACCAGGAGTTGCTAGACATTTGTGCCACAAATGAGGCAAAAGTTCATAAGATCTGTTTTGCCACAACTCTACCACAAACAGTGTTCTGTGTGTGTGTGTGTGTGTGATTTAGATTTTTAACGTAGCTTTAACAATTTTTCAGTCATATCGCTACGATGTCTGCAGTTTGACAGTTTATAGTGATGTCTAGCACTGGGGCATCATGCCGCAGACATGTGGCATGATGTCCCACCCAGTCACATTATCCTGACACCAGGCCGACCAGTCCTAACACTAACCTCTTAATGCTGAGCGCCAAGCGAGGCAGCTGTTAGTACCATTTCTGTAAGTCTTTGGTATGACTCGGCCGGAACAGTGTTCTGTACAAATAACATATACACAACAAAAAAGAAAACATTCCTGCAAGGCTGCATCAAGCAAACCATTAAGTTTGCTACAAATTTGTGCTGGAGGCTTTGCTGTTCTGAATGGAAAGTTGAATAGTTACTGAACATTTAACCATGCAAAATCAATAATAACAGGAATTGGTCTTCTTTGAAACAATAATGGGATATCAGATATAGGCTTTAAACTAAGTGCATCAGGAAATGATGAAGAAAAGTTAAATCTGAGAACCAGACTTGGTGCATCCTAAAGTCCAAATTGTTATGCCTGAAATTAAGCAAATAACTTTGATGCCAAGAGGCAAAATTTTGCAGAAGCTATGAATTAAAGTCCATTAACCAGATTAAGTTGACTCCTCATAACAAGACTAATCAAGACTAATTCTTTCTACCATACAATACTTATCTGTAAGTTGGACTTTTTATGTCTTGACCCCATGCTGAAGTATTCTCATTTATCCTTTTACAAGCTAACTGTACTAAGCAATGAAATCTGCAGGAAGCTGAGGTTCAAAAAGCCATATTTTTGTCTTTGTGTTGGGGGGTTGTATGTGTGTTTCATAAGCTTTACTCATTAGAACAAGCCAATGTTATAGGAAAGTATGTTTCTCCAAAATACATACATGATCACATTAATGTCTGCTAAAACCAGCCTTCCTAAAAGGATAAAAATAATCTTTTTCATCTAGTTCATACAGACTAAGATTAGAAACTCTTGCTTCTTACTTCTCCTTGCCTCCAAGAGGTGCTAGTTTTAAGTTGAGTGTTACATCAACCAGGGTGCTCACATTTGCAGGCAGGTTGGTAGGGTTTTTGAGTAATGTGATCAGGTAAATATTCTCAGACAAATATAATTTATTGAAGAATTTGCTTTCTCATTCCAATACATTCCGTGATCACATTAACATTAGGAGAATAGGTAACAGGAGGAGGGAACACTGAGTATCCTACCTATGATTCAGGCATCCTTCAAGGGAAGAAAGGCTGGATTCCCTTTATGAAAGAGAACCTGCACTCCTAACTTGTGGACAGCACAATATGGTCATGTGATCCATGACAACTATACCCAAGGAAAAATAGGATTACTGAACTCTTCTAAGCAATTAACTTCTTACAGGTGAATCCAGTACTAAACTATTGCTCCATGCAATGCTGTCATCTCTATATAAATCACGGTAACTTCCCTGCGGGATAAGCTGTGAACAGATTGTAAGCAAGCTTTGCTGGATCAATTTGTGACACTGGTAAAATTGCTTGGTTCAACAGCAGCATGGTTATCATGGCTGCTCACCATGCGGACGGCACTCCAGTTGGTGCCAGTACCTGCTCTGCCTTGGGCATAGATGGATGGATGTATTTATCACAAAAGTCCCTGCCATGGTAGGCATGTAAAGTCATTGGCTTGGTGAGATGGATGGATCTATCACTAAAATCCCAACATTTGTAGAGAGATGATCCCTAAACTGAGGCAGCTGTACTGGCTGGATAACCACAATGGCTCCAGACAGCTATACCGTAATATAGGATGGATTCAATGGATCCATAAAAAAAAGTTCATACACCAGGACTTACAGGCCTGAAGGCCATACTTGGACATGCGGGGGGAAATTATGCACATTGGACTGTCTAAAATGTGTCAGAACTATCCATAGAAGTAAGAGAGAAATACAAGGGCAAAATCTGCATGGAATTTATTACTTGCATTGTTGTCTCCTGTACCAGTTGACACATCTGTAATTGGAAGGACAGTGTAGAGTTGTGACTGCAAAACCTCACTGTTTTGCACCCCTAATACCGCATAAGTGATAGTAGCTGATAGGTGCAAACGCTACTATTTGTGTAGGGGGTGCCAGCAACATCCCCCACAAGACCTGCAAGAGATTCTGCCTGTGGATGAATACTTCATACATTTGTGCTGTCCTTGCAAGATTCTCTTTTCTTTACCTTTGGATGTGTTCTGCAAAACAGTGGCCGATACATCCTTGGATCATATGGAACATTCACTGCAATATACATCCTTGGATCATATGGAACGTTCACTGCAAGGTAATGCTGTAAAACAATTTGTACATACCAGGCACAACTCATCCATGTCTACCCTGGCCTTGAACTTCCTGCATATTTTTCCACTCTGTTAACATGTTTCACCAAAATGACAAAGTGCATAAATTAACAATGCAGCATGTTCCTGAGTCAGCAAACAGCAGTAGTGTGTCATAAAACATGTTGTACTGAGTAGTCTAAACAGATAAATCCAAGAACATGACAAATTCTTGAGAATATATGAAAAAATTAAAAAAATTATTTACATCACCTGTAGAGGAATAATTAATGGACAGTTCCTATCTCAAACAATAGCTACTGTTGCTCTGGCTCACAAGCTATCGTCAAAACAGCGGATTGAACAACAGATTCCTTGGAAAATATTCCTGATAATATTTTGGAAACTTTCCTACCCGACTGTGCCTGAACTACTACACACACGGATATATTCATGAAATTAGCATTTTTGATGGCAAAAATTATGTTAAATTTGAAGCATGCTGCTGCAGTCTATGAAGAACAAATATGCTCACAAACTGCAAGCAGATATTTTACTAGAAGACAGAATAACATAATCTTTCTGTTCTTGCAAAGTTGGATATGTTCATTCATTAAATCTGAATTTCTATTATGACTTCAATATTTAAAAAAAAAAATGTTAGTTATGTATTCACACTCGTTAAACTGACATCATATAATTGTAATGTAAGAATCAAAAACCAAGTACTTTTTCTAATTTATAATAATTTTTTAAAAAATATTATCAGTTAGCAATATAATTTAGCTTTAGTAAAGCATTTATGGTAAAATAAGTAAATAAAAAATTTATACAATGTTACCCATGTGACAGAAGTGTTTTATGATCTTTATGCCACATTAATGTGTATCCTTGGATGGATGGACAAAATCATTCTGCAAGGGTATCACTAATAAACCAATACACTTTAATTATATCAGATCCATGCAAAATGAATGAATTAGAAAGAAATAATAATGGCATGTCAAAATAAACAACTACACGCACATCGACAGGGGTATATTAGCATTACTGATGAAATAATTTTCATATTTTTTTTTACACTCCTATATTTTCACATGTGCAAAATATACAGAAAGTAATCAAGTATGGTCATGTGTTTGTAAGCAAATATCAGAGATAGCAACGTGTAACTATGCAGTGAATTTGCGGCCTATTTCTGACTGGTCAAAAATAATTAATGTGCCCGGCTTGATTGACCTGTCTGAACTATCCAAACACAATATAAATCCAAATTCCTGTACCAATGGCTAAAAATGCGACAGTGAAGCTTATAAATTAGCAACACTTGGTGGCAGCAAAGGGAGGTAATAGGCAAGAGTTACTACCCTTTCTCTATAAAGGGTTCCTGCACTAAAATGATTTTCCAGGATATTTTAAAGAGAAAATGACAAATTTCAGGAGTAATTTTTGAAGTCTCACACTTTGATTAAAGAAAGAATACCACAGTTGAATGCACATGTGCAAAAATCTCTTAGTTACCAGTGTCAACGAGGGCTATTGAAATAATATGACAATCATTGCAAAATCATTCACTGCAAAGTTGAAGTTGGAAAAATAACATATTTTCTCTAACAAAATTTTAAGTTCAGCTTATTAATATCAATTTCCAGGATATTTTATGACATAAAGTAAAGGAGGTTTCCAGGATATTTTTATTGACTTCAAATTCCAGTTGGATTCCAGGACCTCCTTAAAAATCAGGAGGCACGGTAACCGTATCTATATGATATTGACATAAAAGACGAAATAGTAGTGATGGATTTAGGAGGTAACAGGCTTTTATCCTAATATTACTGTGATTGGGGTACATATTAGAAGGAGAAATGTCATAGCTAGGCTGTCTATGGGTGGTCAGGATGGTGAGTCAACTGCAGGAGTTAGGAGGCAAGGGGAACAAGAACCGTGTTTTTTCCCCCTCTGTAAGGCTGCCTCTTAATGTGTAGGACAAACATATCATAGTGGTATAGATGGCTGCCTTGACAGCTGAATGGACAGCATGGGTGTCAATCATATAGACAGTGGCATGGTCAGTTCTAGACTCGGCCATGTTGATGGCATGATAAAACGAACAGATCTCTAAGTAAGATTCCCATATGTGTCCATATTCCACATCCCCACAGGTCTGTGTGTGGGACAGATTGCCAAAGTGACCTATCTACAGTCATTGGTCACCGAGTACTGTTGACTGGATGGTTGGATGAGTTGGTCAGCAGCCTGGGATAGCATATGGCATTATTGTATGATGGAATGGATCATTCAGATCCACTAAAATCCCTATTTGCCCATGCTAAAGGGCCTGAAGACCATGCACAGACATGTTGCAGGACTTACACCCACTGGGCTGCCTAGAGACCATAAATTCAAGATTATCTACTGAATTGTGAGACAGACAGATGGACAGGAACTACCCATAATTTACTAACTGCATTTCTCACCTCCAGTACCAGGTGATGCATCTGTAGCTCTAACAATGGTTAAGAGGGTCATTGCTCCTCATAATTTGGCTCAAATAGCAACTGGTATTGCACACCTCACTTTTTGCACTGGTGGCAGGGGACTGAGGGAGCAGCAAGGTCTCCAACTAAGCCCAAAACTGATTTTATCTTGGGGTCGATACTCAATAAATCAGACTGATCAGTATAAGACTTGACCAATGTCTCCCTGTTCTTAACACTCTTCCTTAAAACTGTGGACCAAATATCATGAACAAAATGTGCAGACACTGCAAGTTCAAGATGATGTATATTTGGTGCACATATCATGCATGTCCCCACTGTGCTTTAACTTTCAGCATTCAGTACATTTCATCATCACGATTTAACTGAAATGAAAAACAAATTAATGAATTAATAATTCAAACAGGTTAATAGGTCACAATAACAACACTAATTACCAAACAACTGAATGAAAACATGCAGTGAGTGCAAATAAGAATGCTCATCAGTGATACTGTGTTGGAATACAAGGTCAGAATAAATTAAGTCTACAACTGCCATAAATTTCACACAAATATTGATCAAAATTTTAAAAAAATGACGTATACCACCTGTAGTTGATTCCTTACTATTAGAATATCAAATTTCTTGACATAGCATTAAAAACCACGATAATAATCAAAGGATTTTCTAGAGACCTTTAGTACGATGTATGTACTGGAGCAAAACCTTAAAACTAGTGCTTCCAGGTGGAGGCAAGGGGATGTAATGGGTAAGAGTTGCTGCCCTTGGTCTACATGATGTAGATGGAAAAGATGATTTTTGTCTTTTTTGAAAGGATTGGATTTGTGAGGTAGCAGAGCTTAGTTCCTAACATTAATATGATCTGGGATTATCTCAGCCTATAAGTGATGCTTATGGACTAAAAGACAATATTAATAAGCCATACCTTTTTTTAGAACCCCTTTCATCTGGCTTTTGGTCTGGTTGTGCAGACAATGTACTTCAAAACCCAGCCTGTGTAAGACTCTAGATAGGTTTCTGGCATCTTGACTTGAGCCTGGTCGTGACGAATACATCCTGAAGTACTCATTATTGAATATCAAAGCCTTACCCCGCTTAGAGTGTGTGAAACAGTACTCATCTGAGTCATCCGTAACAACTGGCTGGGGCTCAGATTCTGATGATGGAGGTTCATGTTTTCTGAATGGTCTAAAAGTATAAAAGGAGTCTGAAATAAGTCTGAACCGAAAACTTTACATACTTATTCATTTAATACTGGAGGCTGCCACAGCATCAAACTCATAATCTATGGGTCATAGTTTCAATATCTGCCCAGACACTCCAGTGGGAAAGACATTTTGCTTGGCATTGTATAGTCCAAAATGTTCCTGAAGTGCCATAAAAAGAAACAAGCAACCAACCATCATTTAATGTTGATTGTATGACAAGTTCTAATAAATTTGGGAATATTCTTCCAATGGCTTTGTGTCTGATGTACACTGATATTTGAAAATGAAAGAACTAGAGAGACTGGAAGATCTCACTGATCTTGGACAGACAATCACTAACCCTTGCACAATTCTTAACCTGGGATTGAATCCTGATAAATTTAAAAGATCCCAAATTTCCAATGAATCATATTTGTGCTTACCACTTTGTGATGCAACAGCAGTGGTGATGTAAAAATGAGGTATTACATTTTGCTGGCAGTAAAATTTCATGGCAGCAAAAATTTGAGTATTTTTCTGGTTCTGTTGAAGAAATATCCAAATTTCTATAGGTAATCATATGTTACTGTTATTTGACCATATTTATTTTCATTCAAGCATGGACTCTGTGGTTTTCGTACTCATTCAACTTTAGCTTATATTGTCAATATCTTGGATTTAATTTTCTTGTCAGTGAAATTGAAACCGAGACTGTCACTTGGTCAATAACCACTGTCCTCCCTACTGCCACACACCACACTGAAATTTTCTTCTAAACTCTAAAAGGTTTTGTGATTTTGATTCCCTGCCATCAACTATCACATATGCCATGTTTTCTGTAAAAAGAAGTATGGTAGTTCTCAATCACATGCCAACGGTGGTACATGCAAATGTTCAGCTACAATATTACTTATGTTCAATATGGAAAAATATTTTCAAAAATACTTTCATGTAATATTAATGTAACCTGGTTTAAAGTATAAAATAAAGATATTGCTTACAATCAGCATAATTCTAACTCCACTCTACTTGTAATAACTGAAAGCAGTAGTACTTGTAATCTCTTTTTTATGATCAATTCATTTAGTAAATGTATTTTTCTATAAGTCTAGGGGCCAGCCCTGCAAATTGTTGGGAAATGAAGATGGAGTTGGAGTGGACCTATCATCATTGAAAGCTTAAAAAATTATTAAAATATAAAAAATTTTGTACATGTAGAGGATGGTCTTATTATACAAAAATTATGGAATATTTGAATTTTAAAATTCATAGTTTTTCTTAAAAGCCTTTGAATAAATTCAAAACATATTAATGACAGTATACTTTTGATCAAACTGTTTCCAACCCTTTGAAGTAATTTAAAATAAAAGTTAATTTAAAGTTTTTTATTTTCTTTATTTTGAGTTCTGAGATCCTATATGATGGTAGGCTGGCATCATGCACACAAACTTGATGGGTAACAATGCCAAAATGCTGTCTACTAACTCTGGCCTAGTTCTATTTAGTGACTTGGAAATACTGGAAGGTTTTTCTTCTTGTAGTAATTACAGCCATGACTGATGGCAGATTGAAATATTTTATATGAATTTGAATATTCTGATAGCGGGAAGCTCTGACACATTTGAACTGAATTAGTAAAGCAGTTTTTATTTAAGAAGTTAAGAACTGCAAAAGATTATGGATAATAAACTAATGGATGGATGGATGATAGGAGATGGGCAACAGAGGATTCATGATAGAGACAGGATCATGCCATAAAGCAGGTTTGGCCTTCAGCCAAGAGACGGCCAAAGAGTACTGCAAGAGCACATGATATACCCATCTCATGACCTTTTCCTATGAATGACTTTGACCTATGAGATAGCATGTTCACTACTATATTTATAATATTGTGGACATGACTAAAGTATCATCAAAATATCTGTTGGAGTTTAAAAGTGACAGCCTGAATAAGGAAGCAAGTTACTGACTTACATTATTGATCATTATGACTTTGATCTTGAGGCAAAGGATGTGACTGTCAACATGCAAGACACTGTCAGCTCAATATATATAGAACATGGTAAATTTTCTTTAAAATAACTGGTTCGAATGTTATACCTATACATGAAAAGAGGTCATTGACTTATATTTTCCACTGATGTGACCTTGCTCTTTGGTCAAGGTCCATGACTATGGTATATGATGCACTGTATAGTCATGTTATATACCTGCTTAAACTTTCATTGAAAACATCTTCAAAAGCTACACTCTGGACAAGAATGTAAGACAGAATTACATTTTCCTTTCCTGTGATCTTCAAACTGTGGATTGGGGCATGGCTATGGTGTGCAATAAGCTACTTATATAATCTATAACTTCATTAAAATATCTTCTGTACTTCAAAAGTTACACTTCAGATAAGAATACAAGTCAAAGAATTCCATTTTCCATTCTCATGACCTTGACCTTGCAGTGTGGAGAATGGCTATGGTATTGCTACATGATATAGAACTGGCTAAAGTTGTGTTAAAATATCTTTGGTAGTTCGAAAGTTACACTCTGGAGAAGGATAGAGTCACATATTACATTTTCCCTTGCTGCGAAGTTGACCTTGAGACATCATGCCTGGCTACGATATGCACCAAACTGTTTATTCATAGCATAAATTTGGACAAAGTTTCATGAAAATCTATCCTACAATTATGATGTTACGGGTCAGACAAGCAACTGTTAATAGATGGATAGATGGAGAACACCATAACATAATATGCTCAACATAAGACAGGCATATAAAAAGATAAAAAAACCTACAAAAGAAGAAAATGAAATATTTTGTATCTTAAAATGCATTCTAGAACTAGAAAGGTAAACTCAATCTCTATAACTTGATTACATTAAGAACATACTGAAGAATTAAAAAAAAATTTAATGAAAAGTTAAGGCCTGAAAAAAACAGAATCGTTACCTGATGACAGTGTTGATTAGTTTTGAAAAGGCACCAGGTACATGTATATCTACATCTGAAATGAAAATTGATCAGTTATATACAGTGAGGTTATGAAGCAGATGAGGCCTGATATCACCCATCTGGCCAATATCATGCCAAGAACACTCAAGAGGAACCTAAATAATATGTTTTTATTGGGGTTTTTATATTTGGGAGACCAGTTGGGAATTAAAAATTTCTGTGCAGAACAAACATAAAGAGGCTAACATGAATGAACAAGTTTTATATATCACCTTTCATGATCAGAAAAATCTAAAGGAATAAAGAAAGATATTAAAAAATCCACTGACAGGTGTTCTTGTCCTTTTTCTGGATGCTCCCTGTCTTGCGGTATCAAGTTTGGTCAAGACGTTTTTGAGCTGAAGACTTTGTTTACTTTTGCTTCAAGCAGCAGCAGCCATATTAAATTGGCAGAAAGACTAAACAGTGCAACTGGAGTCATATTACTGATTGCCTATACACAATTCCAAAGAAGCATGACCCCAAAAATATTTCTAACAGGTATAAAAACAAGAGATTCATGTGGATCTAAATTCATTCATCTTGCTGACATATGTCTAATAGATAAATATACAAGCAGATTGCCAAGAAATCTGACAAAGATGGATTCTAACATTTATACAGTATTGAAAGGTTTTGATGCCAGGATGCTTTCTGTCAAGATTGGCTAAATTTCGTTTGTTCAGATTAAGTTGTTTAATTGTTTTTCCGCTTTTAGAAATAGTAGTCATATTTAGTGGTCAAGTAGCATAACTTTTGGCAAATCTTCGAACCCTTCATGCCACAGTTCATTCTCTCAAATTTGGTTCAATTCAGCTAAGTGCTTTTTCAGAAAGATTCAGTTCAAGGTTTTTCCATTTTGGGTAGCACTGGCTATATTGGATTGACATCATTTTCATCAAACTGAAAACTCTTAAAGTCAATATGCTATTTGCTATATTTGATCCCCTTCTGTTGAGTTTGTTTTTAGAAAATAAATATTTAAAAGTGTTTTTAATTTTAGCAAAAGACATTATCTTTTACAGTAGACTGGCTTCATTTGTGAAAGCATGAAAGCCATTCATAAATTTTATCAAATATGGTTGAACAGTTTTAAAGAAGTTGATTAAATTATTAGTTTTGGTGGTCATCAATAAATTTCACTGAATAATTTGTACAAAATGTTTAAAAACCTCTTTAACAAGGATGCTTTCTGTCACATGTGGTCAAACTCCACTGGGCAGGTTAAGTCATTCAAAAGTTTTCATTATTTTTAGTAACAGCAGCATTTGATGGTAGATTCACATCAACTGCATCAGACAGAAAATTCAGTATGCTGTGATGCTTCTGTCAAATTCAGTCAAAACATGTTAAATAGTTTTTTGTTTTTTTTTCCAGCTCAGAATAATCTTTTCAAAGGGTTTTCTAGCATTAGTAATGGTGGCCACACATGTATTTGATGACTGACTGGCAGAATCTGTACAATGTATTATATGTACATATTATTATTTAACTGCAGGTCAGCACAATAATGTTTATACGGTACCAATTAAATATAAAGTCCTTTAAACAAAAATATGAAGAAACTGTATAAAAACTTTACGAAGACAAACCATTCCAAATAAACATAAATATAAACTACTAATAGATAAATGGAAAAGATGTTAAAATTCTGTCAAATGTATACAGAATAAAAAACAAAGGAATAAAATCGTAAAAGCCTTGAAAACATAGACACAGCAATTTATTAAATAAAGCACATTCCCTCAGATACAAATCTGGTGGTACATCATCATAAAGTTTCTTAATTGAGTTCACACAGAAAATTCTCAGATTTCACAGAGTGGAAGTTAATACACTCTGGTCAGGTTCACCTTCAGGAGGTACATATGAATCAGGTATACATGTCCTGTGCAATGATTAAACAATATATCTTCTCTGTAATTTGTTTTATAATAGGGATGCAACTATCCAATGATAGGTTCCACTTTATAAAACTTGTTTGTGTAGATTTCATTTTTAATACCTGGCAAAGTATATGGAACATGCAGATTTACATAATAATTTTTGTTTGTATATGGAACCTTCCATTTTGAAATGGGAAACCATTGGGCAGGTTTGGCATTTTTATCTCCACTTTCTTTACATTAATTATAAAATGTCAGTAGCCAGTCAGCAGTAGACAATATTTTTCTCCAGACTGTTCCAGCAAATTGTATTTCTGTAACAATGTGGATATTAACAGATTGTAAAATCTAAATTTTTAAAGATTTTCAGTATGGAAAGTGAATCCAAAAATATGACCACTGTTTTTTTTTTTTTTAATATGTGGGATTAGAAATGGCTTGGTAGTATATTTATAAGTCAGTTTCATTTGATATAAAATGTTGGTTCATTTGTCTCAATACTGAAGCTTTCTGACAAAGTATGCTATGCTCTTAAACAAAGTCCAATTCCTGGACTGTGTATCAATCAATCATGTGGTTTCTGCAGGTAAGATTTAGAAGCCAATTCATACGCAATCAAGCCACAGTCAAGTCTCTGTCTGGCTGGGCAAAAAAAAACAGTCATTAAGTCACCTGCCCAGAACAACAAAATACAAAGCCAAAAAGGAGACCAATCTAGAGTTACATTTTCTCTTGCAATGACCTTAACCTTATGGCAGGGGTGTTGCTATATGTGACCTACCTTTTATATAGAATATATAATTGGCTAAAACTTCATTAAAATATCTCTCAACCATTACAAAGTTATGGGCTGGACAAGTAAAAAATAATGGAAAAAGAAACCGATGAACAGACTCCATAATATACCTGACTCAAGACAGAAATAAAATCTAGTTAATAAATGCAGTATTTTATTCAGTCTCATTAAATAATTCACTCCAGGCAAGTAGAAATTCTTTAGCATTTTTGCAGCCCTTAAATCTATATTGGTATTTACCATCTCTGCCATTAGCCATCATCTATGAAAACTGCATTGCTGTCTCCCCTAGAGCTTGCTTGCTACTGACTGTACCTTACTTCATCATCTGAAAATTAATTGTATAATTCACTTGGACAGGGAATATAATTTAATAAAGAATATATATTTTAAAACTTATTTGCAGGAGTCTCTCCTTGTTCATAGCAGAATCTCTTATTCTCTAAATTTCAGTGCTACCTAATTTGCCATACTAGACAAAAAAGTTGGGTTTTTTTCTTTTGGGGAAAAAACGGCAGTAAAGTTTAAATTCTCATGGCAAAAACTATATCTTGACTATATGATTTTCAAGCATACTTTTAATACAGGTTAAAGATATTTTAGATGTGAAAAATTGACTCAAAAAGAGAGAAAGAAAGTACATATGAAGTGGAAAGCGAATTTAAGAAAAATATCTTTATTAACATAATAACTTGCAGCAAGTGATACTGTAGGTTAATGATTAGTATGATAATTAACAATCTTCCTTTGATTTTCAATATTTTTTACATGCTTCATAATAAATGTGACAATTCTCTACAATGTTCATTATACTGCAAATATTAATAATTTTTCACAAGTTTTGATACATCTGGAAGAGGTGGGGTTACAAGCTGTTTCTACCATTAGTTTAAAATAATGCTCATCAAAAATGACTGGTGGCAAAACAGACATTTTTTAGGAATTATGCAGACCTATATATGTATAACTGCTATTGTAACATCAATGTTTATTGTACTGCTCAAAATGATATAATCATTGCATTATGATGTCATCAATAAGATGTTACTGGCTAGCTCAGTGTATCTATGCAATGTCAACTTTAGAAGAATCTGGACATAATTGTGAATTTTAGTGAAAAAATTTGTTTCAAATTTTTTATATGGTATTAATAGTTGCAAAGATCATGCTGAATATTTATCAGCTTTAAAAAATATCTTTCTGCATCTGACATGATACAGGGTGGTGATATTAGTTATTATGCCACTGGATGTCATATATGGTACTCCAAAATGACTAGTACTGATATGGTGTTACAGTATGTGCAAATAAGAAAATGCTCTTCTTCGCTGCTGTACTTAGTAAAATCAATACCGTCAACTGGGAGTTCTCAAATTTAGTTTTGCTGGGCTATGCTCATTTCATAGCTGGCTTGTCAGTCCCTGCATCACACCTGTGTTTTGACAGTTTACCTATTAAAAAAAATTAATCACACTCCCCCTGTGATACTACTTCCCAACTACCAATAAAATTAAATTATTCTGCATTTTATGTGTGGAGTAAAATCCAACTTCAAAGAAACTATGATGCAGATCATAAACTTGCCAATATATTTAATAAAGATGGATTAAACATCTTCATTGGAGGCATATATGTACAAGTTTTGTTCCTTCAACACCCATATCATATTTACCTAACTTAAAATGAAATGGATTGTTCCTCATGTATGTTACTTTCCAGTATGCAAAGTGTAAATCAGACAAATGCCCCCACTCCCAGTAATGCTGAAACAACTATCAAACACAAAATCACCCTAGCTATTGTCAGACTGTTAAGTAATCCATGGAATGGGGGCTTATCTCTGACTTCCTTCATCTTTCAGTCACCTTTATGACAATCATCTATATGAATTGCGCAGAAGTAAGTTTTCCATAAGCATCAGCATACATGTAGCAGAAAAGACAGATCACATCATGACAGATCTGGAGATTTCAAAAAAAAATTTCAGAGCTTTGACCTAAGAGGGAGACTTTTCATCAACCCAATTTTCAGCATGAAAATTGACAAAAATTACATTTATTGAATAATTTAGAATTTTTTCATATTAATGTATGCATATCATGCCATCAAATTCAGGGTAACTTGTTGCTATTCATACTCTCCTTAGATGTACCACAAAAAGTTTTCACATTTCTCAGAAGATTCCTGCTGGATTACTGTATACTCCCTAATTAATGCTCCCTCCCCTTTTTTAAGAGCAGAAAATTTACAAGACACAGTGTAGGACCTATGCTTTTCAAGACCTGTCTTCAGAACTTGGCAGCATGATCAAGGACTTGAGTTGGGTTGTAAGTTCAAAGACTTTAGCCAGGCAGCAAGTACAAAGATTTTAGCTTGGGTGGCAAGATCAAAGACTTTAGCTGTGTGGCATGTACAATGACTTTATCTGGGTATGAATTCAAAGACTTTAACTGGGAGGCAAGTTCAAAGATTTGCCAGTCCTACTTCAACCAGCTGCCAAGTTGGAAAATCTGTAGATTGACCAGTTTAACTGTGCTGATATTTACAATGACTGATTTCAGAGGCAGCTACACCTGTTGGTAATTATAAGAGTACATCAAAAGAACAACTTTAGCTTTAATTATTGTGCTCATATAAATAAGCCCTATTACATTCAGGTCTGTAAATCTGATTTTTATCAGACTCAATGTCCAAATTTACTGTAACTATAACATATATCATTGGTTTTTTTTTTTAATACCTTATCACCTATATCCAATGAAATGTGTAATCATCCTAGGCAGATATTCCTGTGTTTTGTGTGAAGCAAAACTGCAACTCCTGTGGACCAATTTACTACTTTTAACAAAGTTAAAATTTCAAGATCTCATTCAATAAGTGATGGTCATTAGCTAATAAAAAGGACTATAAATATGAGAAAAATAAAAGAGCATCTAACTTCAGTGACATGTTGATTTTCTCTGGATAATGTGGTTGAGGTCTGAAAGTTAAATATTTGATACATGATTTTAATATGAATTCATTAACCAGATTTATCATTGTAAGAAAGAAGAACATGTAATTGTATTTATAAAAAAAATCTGATATATAAAATTATAATTACAGTATATTGGCAATAACAATCTTGTACATCTTTGATCTCAACATCTTTTAAACCTTTAGTCTATTATAACTGTACTGCCTGCCTAGCATAATGATCTAAAACTGACAAATTAACCCATTTCAGTTATGTAAGCCAAACAGCTAAAGAGCTGGTCCAATAGAGATGGTACCAGTTCTTTGGTCACTATCTTTTTTTTTTGTTCAAAGGAAAGGTCCCCACCTTTTTTATATTTTCACTTGATGGGACAGACTACATATTATTTCATATCTCTTACCATATATTGAAATAATAACAAAACAATGGGTCATCTAGTAATTTTACTCAGTAATGAACATATGTGTCTTTGCTATGAAATTTTCATTTATGAATTAAAATAGAACAGACTATACATGGTATGAAATTGACCTAAATATGACTCTTAATAAATCTACAATTATAATTGTTGAAAGAAATCGACTGAACAAGTGTTAACTCACTACTTCCTCAATGATAATTTGTTACCAAGTACAGAGGTCATTCAAGATTTGCTGTTTGGGCTATACAAAAATTAGCAGTCACATCAAATATGACATTTTTTGTGCCAAGACAATTAAAGATCTTGCAAACCTTTCCATTAATACTAAGCTTCTAATCTACAAATACTTTTGAATTTGGCATTTGTGCAGCAGTTCCTAATGTCAGAGAATTCAGCAGTCTGATTCATCATTTAGTCATGGTCCATGTTTCAAATGTGTATGCTTTTAACATTAAAATTATGAGATTTTTAATTTTACTCCTTTCTGTCATGTGATTAAAACTGTACAGTACTGTATATTTGCAAGTTATAATTATATAGTGTACTACTATATTATCTTTCATTATGCTGTTACCGCCACTGTTTCATTGTAATACAATAATATCGGCGTACCTGTCTGCTGAGTGTTATGTATTATCGGTAAATCTTGTCCACAGCTAATGTTTCATGTACTTTAGCCAGACTCCATCGATGTTATACAAAATTTCTTGCATCTTGTACTCTGGATTAATCGCGGTCTTTGATAAGCTTACATAATTTTGCAATCGGAATATCTCTGTGTTACAATTCAAAAACCTCCGAAGTGATTGTGGGAATGCACAATAATTTAATGTTTGGCGCTAATTCGCCTCTATTGAGTGCACCACATATTTCACGACAGCAAAAAAGCCGAAGATATTCCGATGATGACTTTTTCTCCCTCCGCCCCATATTCCACCTGAATGAAAATAGTTCAGAATATGGTTCTCAATGAAAGTTTACAGGTACAGGATGCTATTACTGCTGTTGTTTTTTTCTTCCAACATTTAGAATGTTCTCGCCTTTTCCGATCTCAATCGATATTTTCAAAATGAGAACGAGAGAAAATCGTAGTGATAACTCAAACTAGGAAGATTTTGGCGGATGAACACCCGGCTAGATGTGCGAAGAAAAGAGTCGTATAATGTTGTAACCACAGGTGCTTGACGCGATCTTGATGTTGGAAAAAAAAAAAATCTGAAGGAAAAAAAGAAAAGTTATACCGAGTGACAAAATTACCTCAGATTACCCCCATGACCCGTTCTGATATAGGACCCTGTCATCATACTATGAAAGAGCCTCTTTAACAGCATGATAGACAGGGTCCTGTGTCAGAAGGTCCCTAAGCACTGATAATATTATGGTGTCCACCCTTACAAAATGTGAAACTTTTTACAAAAAGAAAAAAAAGCAGCAATAAAGAAACAAAGAGACAGAAAACCACCACAATATTAGGCTAAATAGCTAAAAAGGTGGGAAAGTACTAGTGTTGCCATCATTCCAAATCAAAATACTCGTACATGCAGATAAAAATGGTCATATATAATTCATTCAATTTTATCAATTTAATTCGAATTTTTTTTTTTTCTGGTGCCCTAAGCACGTGCTTTGTATGCTTAATGGGTAATCCGGCACTGATTGGCCTCCAAATGAGTTGGTGGTGCGGGAAAATTAGAACGTGCACTATGCGAATGTGTTATCTTTGCAGGAGATGGTAAGTGCATTATTTTATTGCTATGCATAACTTATTCTACGTAAAATCCCGTCATAAAACTGTTTATTAGTGTTCAATTATGCATGTACACACCGCATAGTAAAAATCTGAGGTGCCTCCAATACATTAATTTCCTCCAAAACAAAGATGGCGGACATCGTAAAAATACATATAAATCATACCGAACATTCTTTGGCAAAACATTTTACTTAACATTGTCTCTAAAGGCCCATCTGTACATGAAACTAGCATATTTGTATTCATGTAAAATTTGTAACACTACCCCCAGTTTTTCAAAAGTTGTTATCCTGGACAACAAATAATTCATCATGCGACATGAAGTTTACACATTAAAAAACAATTACAACATGAAATTTATAGATTTAAAATTTCCACTGCCTCTGAGGACCTTTACAAAAACAATAAATTTTTCTTTTAAACAAAATATTAAAGTAAATATTAATTATTCTACAGTAGTAAAAGGAGTGCATGAAAAACAATACAAAACAAATCTTACTCCCCTACTGCAAAAAACAAACTTTTTAACTTCCTGTTGTAAAAGCATTTGAAATACTTACCGCAGGTCCCAGCATTTATTACTATTACCACTTGTTATTATATCCAAACAGGGATGCCCTGTAGCCATTTAAATATATTGTCTGTAGATTGGTCCCTGACCTCAGCTGCCTTCCGGAATGACTCCAGGAGACCATTTGGATCTTCAACCGAGGTCACTATGTTTCGCAGGGGGCAAAAGTTAAGGAACCGCATAAAATGGATGATCTGCATATTGACAATATTTGGCTGAGCGGTCCCTGGCAGAGCAAGGAAATTATATTTCTCTAGTAGGGTATTTCTATGCAGTTGCCCATCTGGATTCATCTCTTTCTCCAAGGTTAGGGCAGCCACCTCCTATAACATTAGCTTGGCATCTGCCATCATTGTTCACCACTTCCATGGGCGCCATTTCAGCATCCTTCTCAACGCAACGGACTCCTCTTTCACCTCAGTCCAATTTCTCATAGCGGGAGGATAAAGCGCCATGCCCCCTAAAGTGAGAAAAAGCAGGGCTTCATCTTTCGGTAACCTCGGAACATGTAATTTGGGTCCTCCCTTCATAAGGACAACGGCCTCCGGGTATCGGGTAGCGTAATCAACAATCGTTAACACATAACGATTACCACTTTCTGACGCAGGCTTTATCGGACCTATCAAGTCCATCGCCACCTTCGAGAAAGGTTCGTCAATCAGAGGAGTAGTTCCTAGTGGCACTGGGCGATGTGAGGTCTTAGGTGCCACTCGCTGATACATATCACACGACAGACAAAACCTCCTTACATCCCCATACACACCTGACCAGTAGAATTCCTTCACTAACCTATCTCTCGTCTTTGCCACGCCCATTTGGCTACCAAGTAGACTCTTATGTGCTAGCCTAAGCACTTCTCTCTTAGATCGAAGTACAATCACTTCCTAATTTTTCTCCAAGATAATTATTTCTTTTGTCAGATTGTGACAGCCTAGAATCTGAGAAATATGATGCATACCAACTTCCCTTTGTTAAATGACTATTTGACAAGGGGTTCCCATCAAGCGGTTATGGTCGGACACTTTAATGTTTACTTTCCCAGGACAGCGTTACGATGCCCGGGTCAATTCTAAATGAGCCGTAGATGCTGGTCTTTCAAATTTAACAACTGACATGGAAAAAAAGTCAAAGTGACCCTTCACAAAGACCTTGCTGGCTTGACTGTAATAAAATTTAAATGCACAATATATTCAATTTTAAGGTTCAGTACTTATTCAAAATTCGACACATTACAACCACATCGGTGAGACGCTCTGCATTCTACTGCTATAGTTTACAAAATTCTATCGGCGGGGCGAGCCCATACGAATCAAAATAAACAATACCACGTGGGTCAATAGCATATACAACCTAGTGAGTGCCCGGACCGGACTGCGAGTCCAGATTAATGATGCCAGTTTCCACACGATTTGGTTTGTCAGGTAATTGATCGCACATAAAAACGCCTAGAAAGTTTTTAATGTTTAGTCGACAAGCAGCTTCGAGTAAATCAAAATTAGACATAGGAAGCTTTACTCGTTCCAGTAAAACGTTCCTTGTAACCTTAGACCCCGACTGTACCACGAAGTTGGAGTTCCGGGCAATCTTAGACCCCGCCCGCCCTTTTTTTGGAAGAAGTTTTTAATCCGCGCCCTGCAACTTTCTTAAGGAAAGCGCGTCATATAAAAAAAGGGATTGCAGAGCCTTTTGACTCTGGCACGGTTACTATCCTTGACATAGCTTCAGAAAGTGGAAGATGCAGTAAATCTTCAGGACGTGAAAGCTGCCCCCACCCTTTTTTGGAATAAGTTTATAATCCTTGTCCTGTAGCTTTCTTTAATGCTATTAAGCAGCAGTTCCAACTGCACCAAGTGCAACAGCTTTTGCAATAGCAGGGGCTTCAGCGGCTGTTAATCCTGGTATGAGTGCAAGAAGTGCCCCCCCCCCCCCAGCAGAAAGATCGAGTCGTACACCAGTCGCTGATCGTTTGGCGTCATTAAAGTGTTTGAGTTGACGTTCTGTCAGTGATAGTTTATATCGGCCGTGTAACGCCGAGGATTTCATTGTTATTTTTATTCCAGAATTCTTTTTCGCTGCCGACTGTAACTTTTTAATCTGACCAGTGGTCAGAGTAACATTAACAGAATGATATGACATTATAATACATACCATCAACGAGATTTAATTACTGAATAGGAAAGCACTTACATGTTTTCCACAGGGGCATCAACCAGTCTCATTCGTCCACCCCCACCACCCCCTCAAGCAATATTGTTTTGTCGGACAGTATAACAGCAATTGCCCTGTAATTGATACCTCCTGGTACTATATGAGCTCGAAAGTGTATGTCAGCAACAGATTGCCTAAATAAATCCAGATGTTCCAACGAAAAGTAATAAATCGGGTACCACATTGTAAAATCCAGCTGTGATATTTGTATACCAGAATCCACATTTTGATCACGTCCCATGAATGTCGTCAACCGATGATATGCACGTGCAACATGATTATTATCAAAATTCAATAATATGCCCTCTTAGGGTTTATGATGTCCGGTTATCCTTAATGAAACTTAAGTAACACTAAATTTGTCAAATACCATTGCACTGCGTAATTGATTATTTATTCGTGCAGTATTTTGGAAAGCAATAAATATATGTCGTGGGGCAAAGGCCCCTTGCTGCGATGCTATCTACCATGTAAATACCCCAGTAACGTCACTTTGAGAACTATCGGAGGTCATCGTTAACCACGACAACGTTGACTTACCACCTTGGTCCATAAGCGATAACAATCGTTGCTCTTCGGTCAGCGACGGTGTCACTGTTGGCATCCACAGTGAAAACTTTGTCAGTCTTACTTGACCAGCATCAACTGCATTGGGTCGTCATATTGCATCGTTTTCGTTTTCTTTTCTAACAAGAACAAATGTATGCTTGGCTCCGAAAATAACCTATCTGACACTTCTGCAAAATCCAAAGAGATGTGGGACAGTGGAATTGCACATGAAAATGTTTTGCGTCCACCTGTCAGCATTGCTCGTCGTGTACAAAATCCTAAGTTGAAGTTTGGAGTAATATCATGAACCATCGCAGTCACGTCAGCGTCACCGGTGTCGGCGGAGTTTCTTGGTCGTCTAATATGATACGCCGTATCATTAGCATGATCAGTGATATCCTTGGCAAACATCATTGATAGACCGGCTGACCTTGAATAATCATCGGAATATCTTGCTAGACCCAATATAGTCGTAGCAACGTCGACGTCATTGATGCACGATTCAATATTTCTTCCGTCAATCATATATGTGGCACTGCTGAACAACGACATGATGCCATTATTAACAAAACCAATTTTATCCTCACCCACATATGCAAAAGGGGAATCAGCGGCTCTTCGACTTCAATAAATGCTTCAGCGGGCAAGAAATATCTACTTGTATCCTGAACTTGCAGCTCGATTCGCCCACGCTGATCTGGATCTCGTACATCATACGAATAATATTGATAATCACGCACCGACTCATCTTTAAGGACTGGGGCGTCCATGTCAAATGCGGGATCAGATACCCGCTTGAACATTTTATTATTATTTCATTATTGTCAAACACCAAGACCATAGTGGATCAACCCACTCTCGCTACTAGACTTGTGGCTATATTTTTCTCTCCGATTCTGACACTGGTACGGATGTACCAGCTAATTCTTTCAACCGTTGATTTGCAGCCTGATTTATTACTTTACTAATATTGGCTGGCATCACTTCTGTGCTTGGAAGTTTAATTGGCTGTGGTTTTCGTCTACGTATTAATGGTGCTAGTCGTTCCTTGATCGCAGAAAATGTTTTACTAACAGCATCACCCACAGTACTAATACCTTTATCGCGAACAACATCATTAGCTTTCATTCCTAATTGCTTTACAATCGGTATCGCTTTGGGGACTATCCTTCTGAATAGACCCTGAATAACATCACCAAGTCCATCTCCATAGATCGCTTTGTATACTGGCAATCGTGAATTTATCACTCTGACCAAAGTAGGTCGACGTTGAGCATAGTGTACGATCATGTTATTTTTCCTGTCTCTGATCTAATTGTGATCAATTACTGTAATAATCGTCGGCAATTTCATCGATAAGTGACCGATAAACATTCATATCCATGGCCCCGCCCGTAAATAATTGCTGACAAATAACCGCTGCTTCATTGATAATTTCTAGGGAATTATTACCAGCTCGTCGCCCCCCCCCCCCATTAATATCTCTAGTCGATCAACGTCAGCAAGGACGTTACTGGGGCATGAGGTAAGAAGACCACTTCCAGTGGCGCCCGGATCAAGATCTACATATGGATCAAACCATCATTCTGGCGATTTTGGTCTTGAATCTGGGGGATCTCTTTCTTCCTCAATACGAGATGGCGGTGATGGTTGTATCTCTAGTCTTATAGCCACCCCCACCCTACCCCCACCCCCGGGGCAGTGGAATTGGTGTTTTATCGCTCCCTCGCAGTTCATTAACTTCTTTAAAAAAATCGTTAAACTCTTTTTTATATTTTGCTCCCTTGATTGCTGAAATACCCACTTTCTCACGAAATACAATTTTATTCCACTCTTTGTTTGAAGTTTTATGAAATTCTGGTTTTAGAAGCTGGCGCCGCAGCGGATATCCAAAAGCAGCAACTGCAGGTGAACTTTTCATAACTTCTGTATAGCCTTCTGGAGTAAAATACCTAGTTTTTAATTCTGGTTTAGAGAGATCCTCGACAAAATTTTTTAACATCTTTAATTTCAGCGCGTGTTTGCTACGCAGACTCCATGGCCTCTTTAATTTGCTTTGGCAATGCCGCGACAACCTGCTGTGATTACTGTTGTCGCCTCAGCAATCTTTTTAGTTCGTTCGACAATTGGTTTAAATATATCTGCTTTATCTTCTATAAAATTCCACCAAAGCTTCGTGACGCTGTTGTAGTTTTTGTTTGACAGAATTACGGACGGGGAGGGGGGGATATTTCCTTATTGCTTCTATTTGTTGTCGACCTAAAGCAGCAGGGAGGGTGAACCCTACAACTTTTTGCTCGAGTCCGTGAGCAAAAATAAAGGTTCCTACAAAGGCTGAAAAAAAAACAAGGTCAATAATGTTAAACTGAAGCCTCTAACCGAGCATATTTCCATACGGTTGAGAACAGACAATAAATCGTCTGGGTTAGCTCATTTTTGTTATCCCATCGTTGACGTATTTTTTTTTCAAATTTTTATACGACTCGTTTACTTGCCGGGTCATTCAATTTTTGTCGTTCACCCTCCCTGCTGCTATAAATTAAACAGCCATTATAAATATTATCAATAATGATTATTGGAGAACCACACTCAGCTAAATTAGCTCGAGAGCGACTAGAGGCAATTAAAAAATATTTACCTGTTCGTGATTCTGTTAAGCAACAACTACAATCACGTCAGGAATCTCAAGTTGAATTTGAAGAGGATACAAAACAATTATTTAAACCTATTACAGAAACTACTAAATGTCTTCTTCCTGCTTTAGAAAAAACTGCAGAAACAACTACAAAAATAGTAGAAAGAACAAAACAGACAAAAAGGATTTTACGGGGACTTCCAGCTGATATAGCTGCTGCTGCTCAACCTAAAGGCGCTGAAGCACCAGCCCCTAAACAAAAGAGTATTGCAATAAGTAATGCTGAACTGTTAGATAAATTTGATGAAAATACTGTTAAAGTAATCAAAAATAACATTAAAGACACACAACAATTAGCCGCGTTTGCTGTGGATACTTTTGGTCGAAGAGATAAATTAATGAAACCTGAACACGCTAAAGATATTAAAACTCGTGAACAATGGCAAAAATCATTATATCGTGTAATTTATAATGTTGAAAGAATTAAAACTGATGATCCATTATATCAAAATTATGTTGATGAAATTGACAATTTAATCCAATCAAGAAGACAAGAGAGAAAACAAAGTGAAGAACGGAAAAAACAAGAAGGACAAGAAAGAAAAAAAGCAAAACAGGAAGAAGCAGCAAGACCAAAACGAAAATATACAAAAAGAACACAACCAGCTCCTCAAACAACATTGGATTTACCACCACCATTATCACCGTCACCACCACGTAGAGAAATGACTCCTACACCGCCAGAAAAACCGGTTACACCTATTAGTAAACTACGAGGAAGATATGAAGAATTATCTAGAAGACCATCGTTTCGAGATGTTGTATTTAAACGAGATATATCGAAAGAACCACAAGAAAAACTTTACCTAGCTCCGTATTTAGGAGACGAAGAAGAAATGAGGGATATAGAAAAAACAAAAGAAAATTTAAGAGAGTATGAAAGATCAAAAAAAAGAAATGGAAGAATGAAGAAAAGAACTTGGGCCGTCGTCAGACACCTCTTCTGGCAGCGCAACTGGAAGTGGCCTTACTAATCAAGGAAGTCGTTTTATTACTTGCCCAAACAACGTCCTTGCGGATGTTGATCGACTGGAAATCCTCATTGGAGGAAAACGAACTGGTAATAATTCCCCAGAAATAATTAATGAAGCAGCTGATATTTGTAAACGATTATTTACAGGCGGTATCATGGATATTAATGTGTATCGATTCCTCATTAATGAAATCGCCGATGACTACCACAGTGATTAAATATAATTAGATACAGTTACTATAATAAAATGATCGTACATAGTACTCAACGTGGACCAACCATGGTAAGGGTAATAAATTCACGATTACCAGTATACAAAACGACCTACGGAGATGGACTAGGTGATGTTGTTCAGGGTCTATTTAGAAGGATAGCCCCAAAAGCAATACCGCTTGCAAAGCAACTAGGAATGAAAGCTATTGATGTTGTTCGTGAAAAAGGTATTGGTGCTGTTGGTGATGTTGCTAGTAAAGCATTTTCAGCAATCAAAGATAGACTAGCACGATTAATACGACGAAAACCTCAGCCACCGGTGAAATTGGCCAGCACTGAAGTAATGCCTGCAAATGTTAGTAAAATAATAAATCAAGCTGCTAATCAAAAGCTAGCAGAGTTGGCTAGTGTACCAATGTCAGAAAAAGAAAAAAATATAACCGTTAGTCTGATAGCAGGAAGTGGTCTTCGTGTTAGACAATGATACATATAATAAAGATGTTCAAACGTGTATCTGATCCCGCATTCGACATGGACGCACCAGTACTCAAGGATGAGTCTGTGCGTGATTATCAATATTATTCTTATGACGCACGAATTCCAGAGCAGCGTGGAAGAATTGAACTGCAAGTTCAAGATACAAGTAGGTATTTCTTACCCGCTGAAGCATTTATTGAAGTAGAAGGTGAAATTATAAAAACAGATAATACTGAATATAACGTTGGTGTTAGTGTTGGTTTTGTTAATAATGGTATTATGGCGTTATTTGACAGCGCTACATACATGATTGACGGAAAAAATATTGAATCAATTCAGAAAGACGTTGATGTTGCTACAACAATACTTGGTCTTGCAAGATACAGCGATGATTATTCAAGATCAACTGGTCCATCAATGATGTTCGTGAAAGATACTTCTAATTCTCCAGAGTATCAACAATATGAAATAGGACAACCAAGAAATTTTGCCAGAAACGCCAACGTGGATGTACAAAGTATGATTATTAATGTAGATCCAGATTTCAACTTAGGATTTAGATCACGTCGAGCAATGTTACAAGGTAATAGAAGAGCATTTTCATGTTCAATTCCACTGTCACATATCTTTGGATTCTGTAGAAATGTCAGAAAAGTCATTTTCGGAGCTAAGCATACAGTTGTACTTGTACAAAAGCAACCGACAATGATGCAATATGGCGACCCGCTGGTGATGCTGGTAAAGTAATTCTTACAAAACTTTCATTGTGGATGCCAGTAATGACTCCATCAATATCTGAAGAAGATCGGTTACTTGCTTTCATGGGCAGCGGCGGTAAATCGATGTTATCATGGTTAACAATGACCACAGATGCTATCCAGAGTAATATTAATGGTTTATTTACATGGCAAATAGCTTCTCAGCAAGGTGTTTCTGCACCACGACATATATTTATTGCATTTCAAGATGCTGCACGGGTAAATGATCAAACACGTAGTATTATGATATTTGATAATCTTGGTGTTTCTGAGGTTTCATTAAGGATAAATGGACATCAAGAACCATCCGAGGATATATTACTGAATTTCGATCAAAATCATGTAGCACGTGCATATTATCGTCTTCTGTCGTTTATAGGGCGTGATAAAAACATTGATACTGGTTTACAAATATCGCAGTTAGATTTTACAACCTTATATCCAATTTATTACTTTTCGCTGGAGCATTTAGATTTGTTTAGACAATCTGTTGTTGACATACATTTTCGAGCTCGAGTGACACTAGGAGCTATTGCCAATTACAGAGCAATCGCTGTTATACTCAGCGATAAATCAATGTTACTTGAAGGTGTTGGTGGACGAATGCGAGTTATTGATGCTCCAATAGAAAACATGTAATTAGATCGCTCATAATATTATAATGTCATATAATCACGTTAATGTCAGTCTGACTCCTGGTCAGATTAAAAAGCTACAATCAGCATCAAAAAATAACTGGAATAAAAATATCGCTAAAAAGAGAACAGATGAGTGGTGCAAATAAATTATCGTTGACCGAGCGTCAGTTCAGAAACTTCAGTGAAGCCAAAAAATCAAATATAGGTGTAAAACTTAATCTTTCTGCGGGTGCCATTAAAGACATCGCTAAGGCGGGTGGTATATTTCCACTTCTTGCAGCTATACCAGCATTAATAGCCGCTGCAGCCCCAGCTGTTGCAAAAGCAGCTGCATTAGGTGCCGTTGGAACCGCTGCTGGAATGGCATTAAAGAAAGCAACGGGTCAGGGAATAAAATTTTACAAAAAAAAGGGAAGGGGTCTAAGATTGCCAGGGATCCCATATTCATGGCACGGAAAGGGTCTAAGACTTCCCGGGACAGTTCATTGATTCTGCCCATGTCCAATTTTGATTTACTTGATGCTGCTAAAAAATTAAAAATAAAAAACTTCAGAGGCGTTTTTATGCGTGATCAATTACCAAAAAAACCAAACAATATTGAAACTGGTATTATTAATCTCGATAAAAACTCTGGTCGTGGCACTCATTTGGTTGGATATGCAATTGATCCACGTGGAATTTTTATTTTGATTCATATGGACTAGCACCACCAAAAGAATTTTTAGAATATGTTAGCAGCGTGCAAAGTACTCCAATATGGTATTCAACATTACCAACACAAACATTAACTGATCCGCCAATATGTGTTCGTGAAGTACTCGCTGTACTTGATGCTGTATCAAAATCAACAAAACCACCTCATAAAGTCGTGCATGAATATACTACGTTATCACATTTAAACAGACATTAATAAATATAATGGTAGATATTTACGGAAGATCTTCTCGTCGTAAAGCTCAGCAGCAAGGTGATTTATCTAAATATGCAACTCTTGACCAGCTCAGAAATGAGATTGATGATTTATTAAACATTACAAGTGTGGATCAAAATGAAGTCGTTTTTTTCCAGGATAAACAAGGACGATTAAAGACAAGCAATATACAACTGCCAGATGTACTTATACGAATTCCTACCGCGGTTGTTGATAATATCGTTACTTTTACTAATCAAGGTAAAATACAAGATTCCGGTACGTCAGTCAGCGATTATATTAAAGAAAGCTGGTGATTCATTCACAGGTCACATTATCATGAATCGAAATAAAATTATAAACCTTGGAAACCCAACCGCAGATACAGACGCCGCAACAAAAAAAATATGTCGCTGATCAAGAATCTAAGTACGTGTTGGCCAACGGCGGTATAATGCGTGCATTTCTCAACATGAATAATAATGGTATTAATAATCTTAGAACACCAGAATTAGATTTTGATGCTGTAACGAAGAAATATGTAGACGATAAGGAAATTCCAATAACAACTTCGTTGAAAAACAATCAATGATGAAATGACTACACTCAATGCTAGTTTTACTAGACATGTACAAACGTTTTTAAATTTTCGTAGAAACATAAACAAATCTGTACATGAATTTTTTGGTGATCCACCAACCGTTGACATAAAACTCTCCGACGTTAACACGAAACTCAACGACATTGTCAGTGGAATACCTAATATTGTTCAAAAAACGAATCTGATTAAAATTCCACACGGACAAATTAACAATATCGTGTACACAGTAGCATCGGGATCATCAACATGGACACCACAAAATAACACTCTCGAACATACCGCAGAAGTAACTGGGTTATACAGGCTGTCCATGTATGGCTTGGAAATTACTGCGGCCACTTCATCATCACCGAATATATATCATAATCCTCTACTGGTGATGCTAACCAAGGACACCAAAGAAATATTTACGTTGACATCAACGGAAATGCCCCCGAGACGTTACTGGTGGTGTCTGGAATTCGTAGCTGAAACTCCTTAATTAATTACTTAACGTCATTGTATAATGAATCAAAACCAAGGACCCCAGTCCTACATCTACGTTCAACGTCACAGATACAATCAAATATGTAAGTGTCAGATTGAATTAAAAAATATTATCGACGAATATACAGTAAAAGTAAAAAAATATCGCAGACGTATGGTTGTCATTGATATAATTGTTTACTCAGTTTCTGCTATTGTTGCTGGGGCCGGATTATTATTATCAACAATAACAATGACGGGGCCTGCATTTATAACAATTATCGTTTCAACTTCAACGACTATCGCAGGCATTCTCAGTATTATCGCTAAGAAGATATCTGCATGTACAAATACAAAATTACACGAGTATATAATAAAATTGCATACAGCAACAACAACCTATTCTAAATTATCGTCATATATTTCGTTGTACCTCAGCGATGGTAAAATATCTGATGAGGAGTTCGCAACGATAATGAAAACCTATGATGAAGCATTCAGAATCGCTAGCGATTTTGGTGACAAAGTGACTCACAACAGCCAAGGCGACAAAATGGAGAATTAAATAATAACAATAATAATAATGACTGAGTCCTCGACAGCGTCGAGAGAATTACTTCAACAGATCGTCACTAATACAGCACCGTCAAAAACTACTATGATATCATTAAGTTCGACCAATCCTGAGTTTAGCGTTAACTTTCCAACCGCAATTCCTGCAAAAGAAATAGCCCTAGCACAATTACGGGTTTATTATAGCTGGCCAAATATTAGATCAAAACCATTCGGTGGATTACAGCCGAAATAATTCATTAGTGTTTGCAAATAAGAATAAACTTGATGGAACTCCTGATTGGCAAGTAGTTGCTATTCCAACGGGCAGTTATCAAATAGAACAAATCAATGATGAATTTCAACGCAGAATTAAATCTATTACAGGAAAAGAATCAAAAATAGCAATTACTGCTTATGAACCAACATTATCAGCAGCGATTGAAATAAATTCCCCCGATTATTCTGTAGATATTTATCAAAGTTCAATCAGATCTGTGTTAGGCTGGCCAGATATTTCACCAGTTTATCAAGGCTCACCAGAACCACAACGATCTGATTTCGTCACAGATAAAAAAATATTTACAAAACTTCCAGAATATAGAAAAACTTACCCATGGATAATATATCAGAAAATTGCTTTACTTGAACATAATGTTCGTTTTACAAAAAACATTGATGGTAGGAAAGGTACAATAGTAACACTTAATGTTGAGGAAATTAACTCAGAATCTAGTTTAATTAAATCTGAACATGAACGTGTACTTAATGATCTAAGAAATTTATTTTCCAACATCGACAATTACTACGATGATGATTTAAAAAATCAAATAATTGAAACAATACAACATTTGAATCAAGTTGCATCAGACTTAGAATATATGAATAAGGATATCAATGACAGAGAAAAAAGATTTAAGGAACAAGAAGATATATATGTTAATAAAATTTATATAGTTAATGAAGACGGCCCTATTCAGCGTTTAAGTTATAAACGTTTATTTAAAACAGTATTTCTTAAATTTTATGGAATTACAGAAGAACAGCTACCAACATTTGTAATTCCGGGATTTAACTCTGAAGAGCTAAAGAAATCAGTTAATGATCTTATTGATGAACATTTTAAAAGAATATGCGATTCATGGAGAAAATTAATACCTTTACCAACCATTCTTAAATATAATAATAATCCATATGGTGAAGGTCGTCATATCTCACCTAATATTGTTAATATAATATCAACGATCGCAGTCAATCTAGTATGTGACGTAATTGATGGTAGCTATCAAGTAGATCTTGAAAAATCCACTCAAGCTCAACAAGGATATATATTACATTCATTCAGTCCTCAAGCGCCCCCTGGGTGGTTAATTGTATCTGAGCCAATTAATGCAGTTTATCTACGTGTACATAATCCGCTATTATCAAGGATAAATTTCAAGCTTACTGACCAGGCTGGACATATTCTTGATTTAAGACAAGGATCACTAAATATTAATCTATATGTACGCTCATAAAACGTTATCGTAGAGCGTCTGAGTAAATTATAAAAATAATCTGATTCTGAAATAATATATTTATTTTTTTTACTGATTTTTCATAATCTGATGGGTAAATACCCCATCAAATTATTAAATTTTGCTAGATTTTTCATTTGGTCGTGTAAATACGCCATCAAATTAATAAATTTTGCTAGATTTCTTCAATCTGATGGGTTAAACAGTACTCAAAATCATTAAAATCTGAATATATAATCAATTCCTATGTTGAGGCAATTACACATATAATGAAGCGAGATAACTCTGTACTCTCTGTATAGTAAATTAAGCAATTATCCCCCCCCGCCGCTACGTCAGTTCATAAGACCACGAAGATATTTTGTTTTCTTTAATTATTTAACGATTTATTTGTTCTCCGTTAGCAATTAGCTGTCACTGGAGCAGTAATCTGTAATAGAAAAGGATATTTATACACCTTTTGACTGTGATGACTTTAAATCATGTCGGTTTATGCAAGTGCGTAATTACAAATCAGAGTTATTTTTAGCTCTTATAAACACACCTGTATACATTTATTTTAACTTAATGAACGGATAACCTATACAGAAAATGTAATGTGCGATTATTTTATGAATTGCGTTTGGAAATTGAAGTAAATCTACGCTACAGTTCTACAATAATTGTGATTTTATTCAGTATACTGATCGTACCTAATTTGCCTGCTTATTCAGTGTTGGGTTAAGTATATAATAATTTTAAAACGTCCATATGTATGAATCGGAAAAATGGCTCAGTGTTATATCGTTGGACTATGATACTGACGGCCGTGGTTCGATTCCTGTGGCTGACGAGTGTTGACAGTATTCGGAACGATGCCATTTTATATATAAGATTGGGGAGCGAAGCACAGCTCCAACGAATTCAATACCCCCTCATCACGTTAAACAACGTGGTGAGTGCCTTTTGCACTTACCCCGGGGTTTGATTGGGGGGGGGTATTGAATTCGCAATGCCTAGACAGTCCTCTGAATCTCTAAAGTTTCGTTTCGTTTAGTGATTCGCTGGGGGATGTGTCTACGCAAAAGCTCCCTAAAATAATCAGTAGCATGCCTGAGCTCTTTACCTCATTGAAGAACCCCATAAAGAAACATTCAGAAGAATGCTAGCCAATAGAAACAGGATATGGGTGCCAATAACGGTCATAACAAAGACATCATCATGCAAAGGACCCCATGAAAGGCACAAAGGCTATCAAGGGGCCCAGTGACGGGTAACCGCTTGGGATGCTACTGATTATTTTTGATGTTTTTAATAATAATAATAATTATATAACATAATAATATAACATAATAATAATAATAATATACAAAGACCAAGTCAGTCAGTCAACCTAACATATATACATAACCAAGTCAACCCAAAAGACCAAGTCAACTTTAAAAACTTGAAAGGTCAAAGTTCAAGGTCAAGAGTCAAAGGTCAAGGTCAAAAGTCAAAGTTAAAAACTTGAATGTCAATTATTTTATATATATATATATATATATATATATATATATATATATATATATATATATATATATATATATATATATAATGAACCACGAAAACATTAATGATATTATTTGTGCTATTGAAAAATTAAAACATGGCGGAATAAAGATATCTGATAATCTTGATCCTCAAAAAATTATGTGCGATTTTGAATTATTACAACAACGAAAATTCGAGAATAAATACACATTACCTTCCAATTATAGATTCGTGAAATTAATTTATTAATCTATGTTAGAATCCTTGGCAATGGTAAACGACACACAGGTGAAGCTATTTGCACCTCTTGCACGTTCAATCGAAAAGATTAGATCCGAATTGTCTCACGAGTACGAAAGAAAAAATATTGAGGTCAATCGTGTAATGCAATTGAGAAAAATTATGTTATTTGATTCTGTCAGAAGTGACACTGACAGCAGCGATAGTGAAGGTGACTCCTTGACTAAACAAAACCCTTGGCAAAATTGATAGAGTCGAAATATATACAGTAAAAAAAAAAATATTTATTTATTCTGTTTTTTGTTATTTTAAGTTAAGAGGACGGAGTTATCTGAAATATTCAAATATTATCAGCTGATTATATTATTTTATTGAATATGCAGACTTTGTTATATTATCTGCAACACGTTTTACTGAAGCAGGGCTGATACCGAAATATCTGGCAGTTGCGTTTATTGATGGGAAAACTATTTATTGGTATGTTTCTGCATTTATGGCTTTAGTAGCTCTCTTTTTAAATACTTTACACCTTCCTGTATTTCCTGCCTTACAATTCTGACTTCGTGTAACAATTCGTAAATTATCTAAAGAGTTATCAAGTTTATTACCATTGATGTTATCAATTACAAATCCGTTTTTAATCAATCCAAAATAACACTCGTAGATGAATTTATGGGATAAATAATCGTTTCCCCCAGCACCAAACATGAGATAATCAGTATTAATAACAAAACCGACTGGTTTTTTCAATCTGCAATTTCCAATAGTACCACCACGTGATGCTTCATAATTTTTAATGATTGGATGTGCTACAAATTCGTTTTGCTCCATTTATATAATAATATTATTTGTTTAAATCATTGTTTTGAAATCTGGCCAGATAATCTTCTACGGTTTTTATAGGAGATTTACCTGACAATGTCAAAGTATTATTTTTTTGGTCATAATATCGTTTTAATTCTCTGTATTTTTTACCGCCGCATTTTACACATAACTGAGTTTTTCCTCTGACTCCAACACCACATTGCACACACGGTTTTGGTCCTAGACTACCATTTTTAACGCTTTGCATATGGTAGCAGCAGAATTCATTCACGCATGCTCTGTTACAAGGAGAAGTATATCCGATTTTGAGCCAAATACATCGATTGTTTGTTTTAATGATTATATATATACTAAAATTCAATTTAAATATTTGTCCTAATTATAATAATGGAGGAATTATTCCCGATTGAACCTTCCGCCGTCTCAGCGGGAACTAGATTTGATCTTGACAGACTACCAAAATATAAATTTAGTTCTTCGATGCAAGATCTGGCTTTAACAAATAAGGATATAACTAAACGTATCCGTGAAGCCAAGAAGGAATTTCGTGATGATGGTGCGGCTCATGTGTGGTCAACATTCAGAGTTGGAAATGTTGTCGATACTATAATGAATGACAAACGAGGAAGAGAGATTATTAACCACCTTGATGTTCAAAAATATTTTATTTTAATAAAATTTATTGTAAGGACAGACGACGATACTTGGATTATCCGTGACAAGCGTGATCCAGTCCGCATACAGTCGGGAAATAATATTGTTCTCTTAAATAATAAATCTAAACCCGGAGTACTCACTGGTATTGACAAATCGTATTATGAACGAGGGTACCCTATGACTGCGGTTGACTATGCAATATATCCGCTGAATAATAAACCTAACGTTACGGATCTCAAACCGATGAGACTGTCAGAATCAAGAATAAACTGTGTAGCTGAACGAGTTACAGAACATTTCACAAACGCGATACGTGGTAATGGTTTAACAGATTTAAGACGTAAAACAATAAATACATGGGCGGAAGCTGTTAAAGATACTGGAGCATCTATCAAAGATGTTGCTGAGCTAGAAAAGAAATTAAGATTTCCAATAGCAGTACAAACACTAACCGGAGAAATTTTGTACAAACCAAAATATATAAAAAATGGAAACCCTATAACAATCATCGATCATAATGCGCATGCATGGACTTTGGCAGTAACAATATTTCCACGAGATAGAACGGTTAAATTTTCTAATGGTCATATATTTGATTTTATAAGATATATCAATAAAAGTGATCCTGTATCTGTTTGGTCGTTTAAAAGTTCAGAATATGATTATTATGATCAGTTTGTACGTCCTGGTGGGGATATTTATCGTGCAGAATCTCTTCATGTAGAAATGAAAAATCTTGCATTAAAATATACTTCTCACGATGTCAAGGTTGGACAATTACTGAATAATTGTTTTACAGTTCCCTCGGTTGCTGCTCACTTTACTCAGGAAAAAAATTCATGGAAACCAACACGATTGGAATTTCTTGAAGATGTCCAGAAAAGTTGTATTGAATATGGACACGGTGGATTATGGAATACTAAATACAAGTATAACGACGTTATCTCCGTTGATGTGGTAGCGTGTTATCCTGGAAGTTTTCTTGGATACGGAGAATGTTCTGAATACTTTAAGAGATTCGGACATCCAGCACACGAGATGACCAGAGTTAAGATAAACGGACCTTTACTAGATTTTGACTTAACCGGATTCGCATATATAGAATCATTCGAGTTTACAGAAAATCTCCATCCGATTACTTATGCTTGGTTTGGAAAACATTTTTCAGAAAAATGTTGGGTTCCAATAGTACTATTGCGATATATGCTTGATGTTGGAATTTTAACATTATTGAAGGTAAATGAAGCGATTATATCGTATTGTCCACAGAAGCAAGTTTGGTTACCAGAACCGGATAGATTTAGTATTGATGATGCCAGGAAAGAATTTCCTGATCTTAATGAAGATGACATTGTTAAAATACATAAATGCAGGAAAGAAAGCGATGAGAAACTTGCAAAAGATCTTGGTAGAAAGATAATCGGTAAATTTACACAAGGAGGATCATATGATCATAAACGACACTGTACAAGATTAATTATGGACGATGCTGAACTCGATTTTATAATCGCTGATACAACGGAAAAAAACACATTTAAAAATCGAAGTAATGCTTATTTATCAGACGGAACCAAACTAGGTACAATTGTGGGTTATACTGATGGTGACTCACCGCAATTTACTCATTTAAGATCTTCAATGCTAGCCTATGTTTCGATAAATCTACTGTCTATGATAAATAGATTTCCTCGTTATGCTGTCAGAGTTGCCACGGATTCGTTTTATATAAATAAAAAATATACGAATTTGTTAAAACCGCTACTTGGTAATGGTGAATGGGGATCATGGAGAATAAAACAAGAAAATATATTTAGTTATTCTGAATCTGCCGACGTTGAAATTAAGGAAATATATTACAAAAATAATAATCAAGTATCAAAGTCATCAGCACCATCTGTATATGATCCTGTGGCTAGACATAAAACTGTTTATCTTAACGGATGCGGTGGTTCAGATAAAACAACTCGTGTGATTAAATTATTCCTGAACAACCATTCAGATATAATTGTTTTGACACCTACACATAAACTCGCCAGAGAAATAAAAGAACGAGGAGTAAAATCATGTACATATCATAGTTTCTTCAGATGGTACGGAGACACATGGACTCCTGAGCGAATGGGTGAGAAATATATACCTAAATATATTATCTGGGACGAGGTAGACACGGTATCGTTAGAAATATTAAAAATATTCCTTGAATGGTTATTGACAAAGAATACTGCTGTAATAATGTGTGGCGATCATGGTCAACCACCACCCTTTATTGGACAGTCACCTCATGAATGGCTGAAGAATAATGTAGATTATTATGAAGAAATAACTGATGACCATAGAGCTATTGATGAACCGCTGAAGGAACTTAAAAGGTTAATCAGACTACAGCCAGATAAAATACAATGTGAGATAATGCGTAAAGTAATTCCAGAAACTACTATGAATGATTTTTTGAATTTATGGAGACCTGCTGATTTGATAGTCGGAAGTAGAAAAATAGTTCGTGATGAACTGCAAGAGAAATTATTTCTGTTACATAAAGAAAAGTTTTCAGATCTACCTGTACCAGTATGTTATCGCCCAGCAGATACTCGACGACAGAACATTGAAGTTGAAATTCCTGGTGGTGGGATACAAAATCTTGTCTTGAATGATATTGTTTTGGTTGCTGTTGATGTTGTTGAGAATGCGATGAGTATGGATAAATCTCCGTGGACGTTAGGATACGCTATAACGATTCACTCATCACAGGGATTAACTATTTCTGATACAAATATCTGAATTGTCGATGATCGGATCGAATGGTCAAATTTAGTCTATCTCGCAGTATCTCGAGTCAGAAGAATATCTCAACTACATAGGGTTATCATAGACTACGCGATAACTGAAGAAATCACCAGCGACTTTATCGTCATCAAGAAAAAATTAACGAGCTATAAGCAATGTGACCAAAAAAAATAAGCGTGACTTTGATATCGATACTGAATTTATTATAACACTAAAACAACTACAGAATAATCATTGTGCAAGCTGTAACTGTAATATGTTATGGCAATATTCGAATAATAATCCAAGACAATTTACCGTAGACAGAATTAATAGTGGTCTTGGTCATACACGTGATAATGTGATGCTGACCTGTCTTGAATGTAATCGACGTAGAGGTGCTAGCTTACATAAGTGAAGGTGGTGGTAATTGTGTCTTTAGGAATTACTTGTAACTGTTCACGTACAAATCCACGTTGAGGCGCCGTCGAATCTAGTCTGTAGATTGCAGGTCTACCAGTGGATCTTACCACGCTAGAAATTGTATGTGTAGTCACACTCCAGATAGGATCAGTTGCTCTTTTTTACCACCTTCAAGTTCACCAGGTTCATATAAATATCTTACAGTTACATTACCTAATACTGGTTGAGAGGAAGATTCACGTCGGTGTATTGGTATATATTTTTTTTTGATCGCATTAGAAGGTTTCATGGAAGTTGCACGAGTAATTTCATTATTTAACGCAGATATCGCACTTGGTAACCTTGCAACCCATTCACGAGATCTTTCCCCGGACTTAAAGTCAGTGGATATTTCCCTTACATATTGATATCCAAATAACCGCTCAGCAAGTGTTCGATTAAATCGTTCAACGATTGCCTGATCACGATGAATTTCAGTATGTCCTCGTCTGATTTTAACATTATGTTTTTTCATCAACGATAATACCGCACCAAGAAATTCTTTGCCAGGATCAACCTGTAATAGCTGTGGCCATCGTAGACCACCACGTTGATAAATTCGCTCAAACGTAGATGCAACTTCAGATGCTGTCTTTGTTGATAGTGGTTCCGCCTCTTTATATCTACTTGCAACGTCAACGACAGTTAACGCGTATTTATATGTGCGTGATTGACGTCTACCAATTTTAATGGTGTCATGTGGTAAAAATAAAATATCTGCTTGATGAACTTCATTAGGGGTACTGACATCAAAATGTGCGTACTGAATTTTTTTAGGTGGTGGCAGATAAATTTGCCATATTGCCTGTCGTGCTAACCAAGCTGCAGCAACAGCACGTGAGACTTTTGCTGCTTCAGCAGGTTTAGTAATCGCTGCTCTGCCTCTCCAATATCCTCTTGGGCTATAATAAACAGATTCCATTATAATAGTTATATAATTAATTACCAGCCCCTAGCATTATTTTACCTTTCATAGCAGTTTTTACTAGAAAACTAGCGAGTTTTTCTCTGAGAGATTTATTGGGTATAGAATTTAACGCATGAATCAATTTCACATCTGCGAGATGCCGTTGTTGTAAATCTTTGCTTTTATACGCAACATCATGAACATGACACGCTTGATCAATCTTATTTATTGGATACTCTCCTGGTCTTGGTTGATCTTGATCAAAGTCGGATATCAAGTCGAGTTCCAGGACCACAATAATTATATCCAGGAAGATGTTTCTCATCGGGGTATTTAGCCCATGGAGCTCCTGGTAATTTTCCCAGTGAAGCAGCGATATCTCCACCGTTGACTGACAAGTCAAGAGGAATAAATTTATATTTTTTTTGTGCCACTTTTTACACATTTGCCTGTAATTGCACGTCTTTTATTTTTTGTTGTTATTGTTGTTAATCCAGTGGTATGGGTAGGTGCTCTGCATCGAACACAATATAAACTCATGTTATTTATTATATGGATATAATTGACTTTTCTGCGACACAAAAACAAGAACCAGTAAAGCACCATCCAGCACTACCGAATTCTATCAGAATGATTATAATAGGCCCATCTGGATCTGGTAAGACACAATTATTACTTAATCTGATAATGCGATGGCTCAAGTGGGATAAATTATATTTGGTAGCACCATCTGTAGATGATCAACGATGTTACGAAGTACTTAAAGATTTTAATGAAAATGCAAAATTGCTAAATGAAGACGGCAATGATGTTGTTGATTTTATTACTGATATTGATGAAGCGCCATCTGTAGATGACCAAGATGGATTTATTAATAATCTCGTAGTATATGACGATATTATGTTAGATAAACAATCAAATCCAGCTCGGATATTTTCCAGAGGCAGACATAAAAATACTGACGTGATTTATGTTACTCAGCGATATACACAAATACCTAAAGTGATCAGAGATAACTGCAATATTTTAGTCGTGTTTAATGGAGTAGATAATTATACCTTACAAAATATTTATTATACTTGGTGTTCAGGGGATATGGACATGATTAAGTTTAAAAACTTCTTTTCAAAAGCAAAAGCTGTTCCGTTCGGATTTATAACAATAAATTTACATGACCCAAGATCTAGATATCGTATAGGTCTGGATAAAATCTTTGGTTCATTATAGCAGCAGGAAGGGTGAACGACAAAAATTGAGTGACCCGGCAAGTAAACGAGTCGTATAAAAATTTGAAAAAAAATACGTCAACGATGGGATAACAAAAATGAGCTAACCCAGACGATTTATTGTCTGTTCTCAACCGTATGGAAATATGCTCGGTTAGAGGCTTCAGTTTAACATTATTGACCTTGTTTTTTCAGCCTCTGTAGGAACCTTTATTTTTGCTCACGGACTCGAGCAAAAAGTTGTAGGGTTCACCCTCCCTGCTGCTCCTAATTTAGCTGTACGAGATTCCATAGTAAGTGGAGAATCAATCATGTTGTTATTGATATAATAATGATTTAATTACTGGCCATTGCTTCCATTTTTTTTTATCCTCCCCGCACACTCTTTAGAACAAAAACAATTAAAAAGTCACTCGTTAAGGCCGAAGGAGTTGTCACCCCTCTTGACACACATAAACAATAACAAACAAACGTCACTTGCACTAACGTGAAACTAACTGACCTTGTTCACACGGTCACTTAGTCGGTCAGCCAATGAGCTGTAATCGGCGCGTGGGAAAATATTACACATATACAATACCAGGGACGGCCGCGTTTTTCGCTCGCTTGTACAAACAATTGTATTGGATTTGATTTCACTTACACGTTGGTTTTTGTTTTAACGTAGCAGCAGGGAGGTCGAACTGACGGAATAACTGTATCGAGTTCCATAAACAACAGTCTGTAGAAATGTGTATACACAGTAGCGAAGCACAATAGCAGACACAGACGTGTAGAAGCAGTGATTTTACAAAATAAATATCAAAACGAGACCGTAGGGTTCGCTCTCCCTTGTGCTTCACATAGCAGTAATTTGAGATACAAACGTATCGATTTCATCGTAAGTATAAAACCTTGAATCTGATCCAGGAATATAGACGCCTACAAAAATATATGTTATCTCAGTTTTAGAGGCAGTTTTATCGACTTTAAACCAAGGTATATGCAGTCTGAGTTACTTTGATTATTAGATAAAAACGGGGAGATATAATTACTTCTACAACAACGCAGTTAGTCATCAAATATGGAGCAAGATTATTATGGTCTCTCTGCCAATAGAAGAGAAAACCACGTGACTATGCCCAGTATGATCGCAGCGACGATCACTGCTCCATGCGTTTAGCTGATAGACAACAGGTCAGTTTCTTTCTCAGTTTCATTCAGAGTTGAGAATCTGCAGGTGGGCATCCGATCAGTTGCCTCCTCACTGATAAACGACGGTTTATAGAGAATGTTGTTAAGTGTTATACCCTTCTTTGAAGTACATTTTCTTGGGCAATGAGCAGATTGGTGCTGTCAGCACTCGCTGTTGGAGATGTGCTTTTTATGACTGTGGCCCGTAGAGTGTCTTCCAAGCATCATATGATTTCTTCATGTCATTTCTATCTGCTTAGGACTGAATTTCATCTGTATTATTGCTCGTCCATGATTCTTGCAACTCTCCGAGTTTGCATTGGGCAATCTTCTTGATGTTGGTGAAGGCGGCATTCTTATATGACGAAGTGCTGTGTTGTAAACAAACCCTCTGTAGCCGATGTTTATCTTTCAGTAGTTTCTGTATGGAAGCATCGTTCTTATCAAACCAGTCTTTATGTTTACGTGTAGAGGGACCGAAGGTTTTGGATGCAGTTGAGTACAGAGTCTCTGAAGGATGCACAGTTTCCTCGACATTCTTGGAGTTCTTATTGATTGTTTCTAGTTGGCTGAACATTTCTTCGATAAATGCATGTTTCACATGCTTCTATTTCAATTTGGAAAAATGAAGCTTTCTGGGCGGCATTTTTGCCTTCTGGTCATCTGCTAGTTTGAATCTGGATATTGAGCTTGAAGACTATGAGCGTGTGGTTAGTCCAGCATTATTATGTACTTCTCATGACTTCTGGCACTCGGACATCCAGCCTGTCTCTACTCCTGACGATGACGTGGTCAGTGAGATGCCAGTACTTAGCGCGTGGGTGCATCGAAGACGTCTTGTTGCCGTTTGGCAGGCAGAGGACTGTTGGTGATTGGGGCGTCGTGTTCAGTGTACCTCTTAAGTAGGAGCCATTTTTGCCATTGACAGATGGTCATGTCGGATGATTTGTGCCGACTCTAGCACTTAAGTTACCAAGGATGATGAGACTGTCTGCTTTCGGTACTTTTGCAATAAAAGATTCCAGCCCTTCATTAAATTTGTCTTTGATCTCATCTGGGTTGACTGTCGTGCGTGGATAGTCGCTGATGATAGCTGGATGCCATTTCCAGACGATGAGAGTCTCATCTGCATTAGTCTGTCATTCTCACCCTTTGGGAGATTTGTGAGCTTGCTGACTAGCTGTGATTTGATGGCAAACCTAATACTAGCTTCACGTTATGCTGACCAGGATTAAAGTGAAGGAGGCACTGTTTATGGCACCGTTTCTAACCCCTATCTCATGATTTGGAGGTGAGCAGTGTGATCCTTGAAAGGGCTGCTCAGTCACCCAGGTAGCTGCCGAATTCCACTGCTGCTTTGGTCCAGTGAAAAGCGACCCTACGCCCTGGGCCGCCTGTGTGCAGGTCTGCAGCTAGGTGCTTCCGGTGTATCCACACCTAATGATTTGAAGTTTGCCCGTCACTGCATAAGTTGAAGGTGTCAGAGGGGAATAATATCATGGCTTGCTCGTGATTTGATTTCAGTGAGTGGAAGGTGTACATAGTCACCCTCACTCTCTCGTCCATGTATGTCTGAATCCAGTGGAATGACAATGTTGAAACATCTGGAGACGAGACCGGACTCAGCGGATGGCCATTAGTTCCTAGGTGGAGACTGTCTTGCAAGGACTATATCACTAGGAACTCAACACGGTACTCTCGCCTTGGGGTGATGCTGCTTTCCACGCATGCAGCAGCATTTTTTTTTTTAAAAAGGTTAGTTATCGATCGATACACAGATGTTCTGTTCTGACAGGGATTAATACTAAAAAGTGAGTGTTCTGAAGGATTTATTGTCATGGGCCAAAAGAAGGGGGATTTTACTAACCACATTCATACAAAGGTCAGTGGAAATAATTTATTACTTACTAGCGAGCGGTCGATAGTCAGAACTGATCGGAAGGTGAAAGCTTCATTTAGGACGGTTGGTCTCCGCTACCAGTAATATCAGAAAAAGCGGAGTTGTTGGTGTACACGGTTGCTTGATTCGCCAGAAAGGACTTTCCAGGGTCAGCAGTTGTAGCTGTCCTCTCTGTGTCAACAGTCACAGGTAGTACCATTTACTATTACTAACTTTGGCAGACGTGGCATGACCTGACATTGGATGCACACACCACGTGACCGTCAATCTTAAAAAGTTCTAGTGTTTCTTTAGTGGCGATGGTGCAGAGTGTGTGACCCCAGGAAAATCGGAAAGTACTCGGCCTTTTTCATTGCATACAAGCAGTGGCGTACTAAGGATAAATGGCTCCTGGGACGACGATGATGGCCCGAAGGGCCAGAATGCTTTTCCTGAGAGGGTTCTTGGGTAGGGGCTAGTTACTCTTATCAACCTAATTTTCTCATTTGAAATTTGTTTGAAGGAAGATGTCTCAAAGATTTTTTATGTCGTTTTAAAGTCTCAGCCTGCCCGGTATGTAGATCGTATCTATAGAGAAAATTTGAATGTATCCTGAGGAAACTGAGCCTAAAACAACTGCGTCCCCTGCAGCTGTTTCCATCTCATTCATTTGAAAGGCGCTGGCCTCGTCGAAATTATGATATTATAAAGTACACAACATCAAATTAATTTCAGCCTAATATACAATTAAAATGATATTACAGTAATTTTATTTTGGGCTGGGGGGATATAAGTTTTACTTCTGCTTACCTTAAAATTGTAAACTGGCTTGTTGTATTTTCGTTTTAATTAATTTGATTAACATTAGACCATCAACTGCCCCAATAATATGATCACCTCATTTCCCATACTGCACCATCGCCACCAAGTAAGTGCATATGCTATCAGGCGATTTTATTTTTGTTTCATTTCTGTGCCAACAAACTCGAAGGATACGTCTGCATGTTACAGTAACAAAGTAGCCCGAACACTTGGTACCATTACTTTGTTTTCATTATTTGCTCAGCTCAGTCCAATATATGTCCTGATTGTAATTTAAAAAAAGTATTTAAAAAATTTCATAAACGATGTGTAAGCACAGGAGCTCGTATAGTTGCTTACTATTTACCTGTCATACATGTACTATACAATAACTACCTGTATAGTACATCTATGACAGGTAAATTGTAAGCAACGATACGAGCCCCTGTGTGTGTAAGCATGTTTTTTTAAATTTTTATTATGATGAAAAACGGAAAATAGCCCATAATTAATGGAGCACTTCAGTTGTCAAATATTTAATTTCGAATGTGCACATTGTCAAGCTCTTCAGTTGAGGAGGTAAGTAAATCTTGCATGTAGTCAGCAATTCTATAAAGTCACCAAGTCCCTCTGCTATCAGGCGATTTTATTTTATCTCTGCGCCAACGAACTCAGAGGTTACGTCTTCTGCATGTTAACAGTAACAAAGTAGCTCGAAACACTTGGTGCCATTACTTTCTTTGTATTTATGATTTACTAAGCTCAGTCTAACGTATGTCCTGATTGTAATTTAAAATGAGTAAATATTTTCATAAGCGATGTGTTAGCATGTTTTTTTTTTTTATTATGATGAAAACGGAAAGTAGCCCAAATTAATGGAGCACATCAGTTGTCAGATCTTCAATTTCGAATGTCATAGTTTTACACATTGTCAAGCTCTTCAGTTTAGGAGCTAAGTAAATCTTGCATGTAGTTAGCAATAGAAGTGATCCGTTTTGAAACACAAGTGGAACTTAGGAAAATTGCATCATTCCCGTTTCACGTCAGTTTAGGCTTCGAGGGATTTCATCTAGTCTATGTTATTTAATCTTATTACAAAGACTTTGGCATTCTGACTACTCTTTGTTACTAAGAATAGTTTCTGTTTCTATTAATAAGAAACTTCTATATTTAGCTCTTCAGTTCTTTGACCTTGAAAGGCCTGATAATATATGGAAATCGGTGTAAGTCAGAGGTGTATTCGTAAATTGAAATAAAAAGTCAGAGTGGTTACTTATCTTTGACAGCTCCAATGTAGCAATATTAATGATGCAAAATACCAGAATCATTGCAATGACACATTCATATCCAGGGTACTTGCTTTAACATTGTTTTTCACAAGTTACATTCATCCCATTGATCCTGTTTAATGTAGCATTACCAGAAACCTCAAAGACTTCTGTATTCTCAATACATTTAGCTATCAAGCCTGCCTTTGTCTTTCTGTCAAAAAGTGTGTCAGTTATGCAAATGTCATGATGATGGAGGAAGTTGACCAGAGGAGTTTTTATTTATTTGGCAGCAACAAATATATTGACTATGAAACTACAAATAAATATGTTACTTGAAATTATGTAATGTCCTTGATAAAAAATGAAGAATTTTAATTTTTATGTGCCAGTTTGAAGAGGCTGTTAAAATTAAAGCACAAAATAACCTCTTGTTTATTGTCAGTAGGTTCAGGTGAGATGTATAATTGGTTGTGAAACTAAATCTTGAAAAATGCCCTCTAAGTCTAATTTATAATTTTAATAAATTACTGTTATCATGAAATTGATATAATTGTTATTAAGAACATTAAATAATTCAATCTAAATTGAAAATAATGCCAGTAATTTGTTAAGATGTACTGATGAATTATTAAGAAACTTTCCGTTTATTGCTAACCTTTATAGAAACATGATGTAAATGTTGATATTTGTATATGAACCCCATACATGCCTAAGTAACATTAAGACAATAATGATAAAAGTGTTGAAATTTAATGCTAAAATTTAAAAAAAAAAAAAATCACTTGGAGGTATATTAATAATAACTATGTATTATATATTATTTTTCTAATTACAAACACATAATATAACTGAGATTAACAAGAATAATGTGAATGGCACATTATATGCCAGCACTATGTTTAATAATACCATGTGTAGACACTAGTAAGGTATGGTTGACTGGGGGGAATATTAACTGTGGTTCTCAGTAATATTGTCCTTGAACTAAACTTACTGTGCAGTAACCATGAACATAATCTCTGACTTTTAGACTCCAGAATCAATATCTTTTTAAAGCATTTTTTTTTATATTACCTTAAAAGCAAGCCATCCACAAATGTTGGTCAAAGAACTACATGTACTGCAAAACCCGTTCTTTCTTTAATTCACAATAACTCTTGACCTTTTGACCTCAATGTCCATATTCCTCTCTCATACCATAACTGCAAGCCCTCCACAAACTTTGGTCATGGTATGTGATACACAACTAAATTTATTATGCAAAGGCATTTTTCTTCTTTCAGTCTTTGTGACTTTGACTTTTGACCAGTTGATCCCATAATAAGCAGGCTTCTTTCGTACCTGACATACAAGTCATTCACAAAGTATGTTGAAGTTACATGATCAAGAACTGAAATTATTGTGCTGACATCATTTTTCTCTTTTAGTTAGCGACTTTTGACCCAACAGTATTTTAGGCTTTTTCCTTGCCTTATAAGCAAAGTTTGGTTTAGATATGTGGTGTAGAAGTAACATGCTGCTGTATAGAACCACTTTTTTCTTTCAGTCATGCAAACCTTTTGAACCCAAATCAGCAGGATTTTTACTTACCCTAAGAGTCAGCTATCCAAAACGTTGATAACTTTAGATGATGGAGGACTCTAGTTATTGGAATGAAATGTGTAACAAGCAGGTGGAAGGGTGGAAAAAATCATGACATCAGGGCAAGCATATAAAAATATCAAAGACAGCTCCCATTAATGGATTTTTTTGCATCCTGAAAATTCGATATATTTTTTTCTACATAAACGTTATGAATAAGATTTCTCCTGAAAAGCTTGAATTTTGATAAATATAATTTTAAACCACCATCTACTGTATAAAGCCTTTATGTCCGTGAATTATTGTCAAGTATAGCCCTGTTCGATAAAGGTTGTTATCTCCCCTGATTTATTACCTTCCCTTGCGTGCTCTTCACCAATAAAGATAAAATTGACGATTTCACAATATTTGGTCTCACTGGACAGTTTATCTGGTGAATTTTCATCTGACAATGACCTATTGGAGAAAAATGAGAATAATTTTACGCTGAAGATACAAATAAAAACAAACTAATGATTTTTGTAGAAAGCATGCATGTGAGATTTGACTCTGGCAATCAGGTTAATTCCTTATACAACTGGTGGCTTTTATACTGAACCAATATTGCCACCAACCCCTCTTTTTTTACATTCATTTTTGACAGCAAAGAGCTATTTTGACTACTTTCCTGTGACAAGGCGGCTAAAAGAATCAGTATGTGCCTTATGCATGAATAAAGTTCACCAGTACTATAACAAATTAGCATACTTTTCATCACCCCTCAACCATCTTGACTTTTAGATATTTACCTCTGCAGCAGACACACGTAAATACGTAAGACAAGTCAGCTGTTCATTTACAGCCCAAGTTATGCATTTGATCTCCAGTGCTAGTCTAACTGTGACAGGCAGTCACCAAACAAGCCAACCCAATTTCAAGCCCAACTCAAAGTAAATCTAAACCACATTACAGATTTAGCTTCTGTGTGAATTTATAAATGCTAGGCTTATGATAATTAGGTTCATGCCTTCTACCTTAAAAATTGGGGAGGTGTCAAAATACAAAACTATCCAGTGAGACCTTTTGGGGAGCAAAAATGCTACAGTTCGTAGTTCTTACAGACATGCATATGCAGCAGTTACAGAGGGAAATTTGTTAATAATAGAACGAGTTATGTCCACCAGGGCATACAATAAAGCAGCAATATGATTGCGTGATTCTCCTTCCCTGCAAGAAAAAATAATATGTAACTAATTAAAATATTTAATTAAATATTTGTTATACAAGTTATCTGATTAAAACTCTAGTCTCCAAGGTTATCAGAGACCATGTGAAGTGCAGTGTATATATATATATATATATATATATATATATATATATATATATATATATATATTATGACAACACATGGGAAATTGACAAGGTCTATATATACTGCATAATCTGTTGTACTTTCGAATTAGAACGCGCTTGGGTGCAAACAGTGTAAGATACATGGATTTCTGTGCAGGCAATTTATGAGTTTATTAGAAGAGAAGCCAAAATAACCAACAAGAATAGGACAAATCAGTAATTTGCATAATTACTTTTTTGTGGAATTCAATAGTGTACTGAAACTTAAATTCTTTTCTAGCAGATAAAACATTTTTATTAAGAGGCGGAAAAGATTCTCAGTATCAACAGGGCCGGAATATGGTCAAGTTTTGGGGGAGGGGTTCCAAAATTTCAAAAGGGTCCTGACTTTCCTCAAAAGGGCACCAAAGCAAAAATCTATGTGCTTATCTACTCAAAGTGTGCATAATACCCAAGAAACATACGCA
>JAECUM010002692.1:0-45322 GCA_016617855.1 Megalonaias nervosa | reverse complement strand
GCACTTCCAAAATTTTTTTTAGAATAAATTGCAAATGAACAGGAAATGAAAAGGCACCTATGTGCATCGCGCACTTCACACACGCAACCAGCTGGGTCTGTATATATATATATATATATATATATATATGTATGTATGTATGTGTATGTATATATATGTATATTGCTAAGCCACTACTTTCTGCATCCTCCGATCAGTTTTTTTTTTGTCACAACACGTTGTTGTAGGAGAGCATAGTCATTTTGAGATATCCCCTCATATACTGAAATGCTTGTTACCCATTCCCTTTATTTGGTACAACAATACATGATTGTCAGATTAAATTAGCGGCACAAGCAGTCGAAGATGACAATCATATATTCAGGTAGGTTTGTCATGACTGATCATATCTTCTGATATTATGTTAATTTAGAGGAATTGAAGCACAAATTTTGTGAGTGTATTATAGTTATGAGGTCACTCTTATCAGCAAGTTCAATTTCAATTGGCCAATCGATTAGTGTCCACCAATCCATGGTTTGTTTACGAGAATGCTTACACATGCCAGACTTGTATATAAACAAAGTCATTGTTCAAAGTGGGGGACAGACAGTAAAAAAATAGAGGAAGGATAGAAAGGGACTTTTAAAAGATAAGCCCAAAAAAGAGAGAATTAAAAATAGAAAATGGGAGAGGTTATAGATAAAAACATTTGAAAAAGGAAAGATCATGTATGAAATTTTCATGTATAATTTGGAATCTAGAACTCAAACTATAAGATCTCATAAGCAGATGAGTTTTTACACTTGAATTTCAGAACACATATTTTGACTTGGAAATTAAAACTTCTTATTAAGTTATTTTAAACAACATAATTTGCTCACATCATATTTTGACAAACAGTCTAAAGTCTTAGGAATTTATGAAATTGTTGAAATAATCGAGACACACCCACTATGGTAGTAATTACAGGTATATTTATGCATTTAGAATTGAATCAGTAAACTGGTGAAGAGTATAATTTTCCTTAAATATGAGAAAGAATTGAATAAATCTTTCCTGAATTTTTATCTTCTTTTTATTGTTGCTCTTTATCCCTATTGCTAGGTCAGTTGAACTCTCGTAGCTTCAAGATCTGGAAAATCTAAAATCCTGACTAATTTTCTGGGCTCCTGAGGATACGGTGTGTGTGTGTGTGTGTGTGTGTGTGTGTGTGTGTGTGTGTCCCCTTGTATATTTGCATCTTTAGAAAATATTAAGTTTTGTACCATACATATGTTCTTAACTGTCCAATGATATGTATCTTCTTAATTTGCATATGATACGTTATGTGCAGTAGAGAACATTAACCAGTTAATAGTGGGAATGGTGCTTTCTTAAGATATACATAAGGTAAGTTGCCATTAAATGTAACCATAACAACAGCATTGCATCTGGCTGAAAAATGTATTATCATTAAAAAGCTCAATCAAGACATGGAGGTGTATTTTGTGTTTAAATCATTTGTCCTTCCCCCACGTAGCCCATACCTTCAACATAAGCTTATTGGATACCTTCAGCATATTCGACATCACAAGCATGTTTAAGTTTTCATATTTTTGCCTGGTCCACAAACTGCTGTTACCATCAATTGGCTTGGTTGGGTACACATTGTTTACAGTTGTCAAACAATATCAGCAGTTTATTAATTTAAATGAACTGCATTTTATTGACTTGTGAATAACTAGTATGTAAAATAGATTATAGCAAAGATACTAAAAGCAATTCCATGAAGGAGATTTTATTTTTAATGTGATTAAAAATGATTGACTCTGACACCAAACTTACACACAAAATCCAACAGTGGATTTAACAGAATGATGGGCACCAAGTTAAACAACTGATGTAAGTGAAAATATATCATTCCTTACTGGAATGGATCAGAACAAGTAACTTAAAAGAGTAACCAACAAGAATCAATGGATGGATGTGTGTGTGTGTTTTGGATTTTTAACGTAGCTTTAACAATTTTTAAGACATATTGCTACGATGTCTGCATTGTGGCAATTTATATTGATGTCTAGTACTGGGGCATCATGCCGCAGACGTGTAGCATTATGCCCCACCCAGTCACATTATCCTGACACCAGGTTGACCAGTCCTAACACTAACCATTTAATGCTGAGTGCCAAGCAGTCCAGCTGTTAGTACCATTTTTATGAGTCTTTGGTACGACTTTGCTGGGATTTGAACCTGCGACCTCCCGCATCTGAGGTGTACGCTTTAACCACTAGGCCACTGGAGCGGTAACCAGTCAGTGGATGGAACTTATAAACTAATATGACTGACGTGTGAATCTATCATCATCGATGATCAACATTTTACAAATTAACACAAAAATGAGCAATGTTTAATCTTCCACTAAGGGTATCAAAGTAAATGGATTTACATAACTATGAATATGTTATAATTTGGTCACCAAGGGTGATTAAAGTATGAAATTTTTACAAATATGAGTACCTATTTGATCCACAAGTGAGATATATACATGTATATTTTCACTCGTATAGTGATACTGAATACATTGATTTGATTTTTACTCAATTAGCGATGCTGAATAATTTAAGAATGAAACATGTAAATCATGGCATCCAGTTGATGACAACAAAGTATTTTCAGTCCTGCCATTCTGTCAGATGTCAAAGAGCCACCATGAATGGCCTGCCCCTCTCAGTCTGCCAGAGGATCCCTCAGGAGCCCCTTATTCACTGCAGACCCATTGTTCCCAAGGCTTTGTTTCCTTGCCGTGAGAAAGCCAGTATCTTCCTCTGAGCCAGCATCACTAACAACAGTAGCATGCCAGTTATATGAAACCCCATTGAGCCATACTACTCCACATCCAAGATATCAGGTCTACAACCAAAACTGCATCCATAATCATGGTTCATCTTTCAACCTCAAGTCGTATCCATAATCACACTCCAAAATCACACCTCCAGATTCAGTTGAAAATATAATGTCTGGAGCCATGTATACATGAGACACGTTCAAGTACATGTGCAGTGATATACGTTATACATGCACATATGTGCAGCTACATGTTACATTTTAAATCATTTCATCAAAACTACAAGATCATTATAATAATAACCAGGTTCTTACATAAATCTGTATCCGACAAGAATAATCTTACAGAAATAAGAGAACTTGAACCTTTTCTCATCCTTTAATACATGCGCAACATTTAAATGAATTCAGTTCATCTGTTCTGTTATAAAATAGCTAACTTGAACACAGATTAATAGCATGGCATTATGATAGAGGTCTGACTATCAGTAAAGTTTAGAATAATTACTGGAACATCCAATGTTACAAACAATTTTATCCCATAATACAGATAGCAAAAAGAGAAATTTGATATTTCACATATCTCAACAGAAGAAGATTGCTCCCATAAAGGTTATTGGTGTATATATTTCTCATCATGCAGTCAATACCTGGTTTGGTTGAGCAGAGCCCACTTTAGGTATTTTTGTTGGTCAGGAGCTTGTGTGTTTTTGGGTTTTTAATGTATCTCTAACAATTTTAGTCACGTCGATGTCTGCATTGTGGCAGTTTATAGTGATGTCTAACACTGGGGCATCATGCTGCAGACGTGTAGCATCATGTCCCACCCAGTCACATTATCCTGACACTAGGTCAACCAGTCCTGTCTCTAACCTCCTAATGCTGAGCATCAAGTGAGGCGGCTGCTAGTACCATTTTATAAGTCTTTAGTATGACTCTGCAAGGGTCCAAACCCTGCAACCTTCCGCATCAGAAGGTGGACATTCTAACTACTTAGTCCACCGGAGTAGTCTTGTTGATCGCACCATTAGTAAAGTTATTGATGTATGTATTTTGCAACCTACATGTATTTTGGGGCAGGACCTGCTGTAAGGTATTTTGCCTTACAGGCTTTTTGTTGGACATGAAGCCATTCATAAAGTGGACAGCTTCCTGACAAACTTACACTATATTACTGTTTGACTTGACTCTACCCTGATTATGGTGCATTCCATGGTCAGAGAGCTTAAGGTAATTGGATTTTCTCACTGCAAGCACTTTGCTTGTGCAGCGTTAGGTAAACCAAACTAGTTATTTTGAAATAACTCAAGACATGAATGAACCACTCTCAGGTAACGCAGTACATGGAAACGAAACCAGAGCACATTTAGTTCAGGTGTAATGCATAAACATTAAGTACACCGTTCCATAACACAGTGATATGTAAGTGCAATAATACATCCTAATTTCATGGCTTTATTAACAAAATTTGGAAATCAAGCAAAAAGAATTTATTTAAATATTTGCACATGCCTTTAAGATTATAAAGTAAAATCCCTGTAATTTCCTGATGATGGCTTGATTGTTGAATCATCTTGTGCATCACGTCAATGGATGGCTTGTACCAGAGAGTTGGTGTGGCTTCAGGAAAGGTCAAGGGACCACAGACATGGTGTTTGCAGCTCATCAGCTTTGGGAGAAATGCCAGGAATAGAACTTGTGTACAACATTCATTGACCTAACAGTAGCCTTTGACATAGTTATCCATGGATGCCTTTGGAAGATCTTGCCAAATTAGGTTGCCCAGAGAAATTCAATGCAATGTATTGGTAGTTTGCTTATGTTGTTGACGACGGTGAGTCATCTGAACCATTCCCAGTCACCGATGGAGTCAAGCAGGGTTGTGTGTTAACTCTAACCCTCTTCAGTATGATGTTCTCCTCCATGATTACTGATGCCTTCTGTGACTGTGACACTGGGATCAACATAAATACTGAACTGATGGCAAGCTGTTTCTTCTGAGAAGACTACAGGCAAGGATGAAGCCACAGGTTTGTGATCTCCTATTTGCTATGAATTGTTCCCAGAATGCAGGATCAGAGTCTAATATGCAACAAAGTGTGGACCATTTCTCTTCAGCTTGTGACAATTTTGGTCTCATAATTAGAACCAAGAAGGCAGAGTTGATGCACCAACCTGCACCAGGAAGGCCAACCATCACAGCAAATGCAAGGCAGTAAACAATTCCACTTATTTTGGTGGCACAGTGTCATGTGAAGTCCACATCGATGATGAAATAAATTCCAGAGTTAGCAAGTGTTGTCCTTTATCAGACTATATGCAAATGTGTGGGAGCTTAGATACATCAGTTTACAAACAAAGCTTAAGGTTTACAAAGCCATTGTGTTGCCAACCCAGCTGTATGCTTGCAAAACCTGGAAGGTGTACAGACACCATGCCAAAAAGCTGAACCACATGGGCTGCTTGAGGAAGCTGATGAGAATAAGAGGGCAGGACAGAGTTAGAGTCATTAAGGTTCTCACATGAGCAGGCATTCCAAACATCCACAATCGGCTGATGAAATCAGTTGAGATGGGCAGGCTACATTACCAGGGTGTCAGAAGAGCATCTACCAAAGATGATGTTGTATGGCAAGCAACCTCAGGGTGGTAAGAAGAAATGCTTCAATGATTCTCTCAAGTCATCCTTGAAACACTTGAATATTGATCCTTAGTCCTGGGAAGATCTCAAGCAGGATTGCTCCACCTGGTTGAGTCTCATCCATTTTGGAGCTAGAGATTTTGAACAGAAGAGAACTGCAGATGCAGTGCTGAAATGTAAGCAGCATAAATCTTACAAAAATAGCATATCCTCCATTGATCAAGCAAACACATGTGGCATCTCCTGTCAAGTGTGCCACACAGTTCAGAGCTTAAATTGGCCTGATCAGCCATTCATGCACTCAGAAACCAAACCAGTCAGTGATGTCATGGTCATCTTTGAACTTGAAGGATCAACAACAGCAGCAGCAGCTACAATTAGGGGTGATACTTCAAGGGGCACTGTTAAAGAAAATTTTTAAAAGTTTCATGTGAATTTTTCTGTATTGGTTCCAGATGCCAAAGAGTCTTGAAATCAATATTGTGCTGAATGGAAAAGAACAGAAAAATGTGTTGGAAAGTAGGTCAAGTTTGGATATGTATAGGATTTCCCTTCTAAAAATAGAGTATGACTGCAAGTAATATGGTCACATGATTGTTGTTGTTGTTGTTATAGGATTTAATGCCATTTTTCAGCACAAGATAGACTATACATGGCAGCCAGTATAAATGGTGGAGGAAGAACCCAGGAAAACCCCGAAAAGAACCACAGACCCATGAGAAGCTACTGGCAAGCTTTGTCACATACCCCAGCTGGCCGAGCCTGAGACTTAAACCCACATAGATAGAGCTGAGATGGCAGCGATCTGTAATGGTGAGTGCTTTAGACCACTCGGCCACTCTGGGCCCCTGGTCACATGATGCCTAAATGTTTAGTCTGAGATGTTCCATAACAAGTAAACCTAAAGATGCTTTCATATTTATTTATGTGGCAATATAAAACAAATTACTGCTGTCACCCATGGAATGACATTGTTTTAATACACAGTAATGTATCTTCTGTGGAGTAAAGAAGTTTTAATTGTCAAAGTATGCAAGACAATCTTTATCGCATTAGCTCAGTTCTTACATACTATTGCATGTGTGGTCCTTTACTTTCGTGTAAATAATCATATTTACAACAAATTTTTGCACCAATTAAAAATAAATTGTAGTTGTAATAACATAAATTTCTTGCTTTACTAGCTGAATTTTTGGAGCAGAACATAACAAAATTATCTGCAGGCTCATTCTTTACACAGACTTTCAAATTTATATCCAATTAAGTGTACAAGAAGAAAAAATGCTTCATTTGGTTTTAATTCATGTTCATGCAGTGTTCCATTTGTGTCCTACTTGGTACTTTTCAGAAACACCAATTATATTCTTGTTAATAAATTATGGTTATTTTTCTGCCTGAATAACTTTTGCAAATTTTATGTTCCTTTAAAATTTGCAAATCATCTTTGCTGTCAGGACAGGTTTTGATGTAAAGGATTGGATAAGAAGGTTCTCATGACATTTCTAAATACAGATTTATAAAAGTGAACTTAGTTAATATTTTAATGTCAGGGATTTTTAATCTTTTATTCAGCTTTGTCAGCAGCTTTAGTCATAGTTTGTACACATTTCATAGTTTGTACACATTTCATAGCTTGTACACATTTCAGCCATATTTTGTACATATTTCAATCATAGTTTGTACACATTTCAGCCATATTTTGTACACATTTCATTGATATGTTGATCACAAGAATATATTTTCAGATACTGTAACAGCATGACAGTGTACCTGAGTGAAAGTAAGAAATGAAAAACAGCCTAGCAAAAATACAGAAAATAAGTTCTCATTTTATTTTTGTCATTTGATATTAGCAGAAACATTGGAATTCTTACATCATGAGTCAGAAGTCATTGTTGTCATTCAGAAAAGCTGAAGTACAGATCTCCCTCACTGTCAGGCCATTCATTATAACACAGTTCCTATTATAAAGCAGGTATGGTGGTGGATCCCATTTCATTGTGTGGTAGTAATATTATATGCCTCATGTACTTCGTTATAAAGTTGTATTTTTATAAGGTGGCATATACTTTATGGCTGCTATGGACATTATAAAGAGCACTGTATAATGTATTCCATTTATTAGGCAGTCTCACTATAGGTGAGACGAATGGCATTATGACAAGGGCGTACCATATATAGTAAAATTTGATTCCATTACATTTGTGATGTCATAAGGTGATACAAGCATACAGCTGAATTAAGTGAAATATGGTCAATACACTTTTTGTGGACTGTAAGTGTATGAGGAAATGGAAATGTGAAATTGTTTTATGAAATGTCTTATCATTTTGCTAGACATTGGTGACTGATCCACTTACATTCTAGATTGGCCCTTTTTATATGTAGAAAATCCAAACATGGTTTTGAACAAGTGCTATCTTACAGATAAAATAGTTACTGCCAGTAGCAAGGTAAATCAAATAACCAATGAGAGAGCTGATTACATTACTGCCAAAAGCAAGGTAAATCAAATGACCAATGAGAGAGCTCATTAAATTACTGCCAGCAGCAAGGTAAATCAAATGACCAATGAGAGAGCTGATTACATTACTGCCAGTAGCAAGGTAAATCAAATGACCAATGAGAGAGCTGATTACATTACTGCCAGTAGCAAGGTAAATCAAATGACCAATGAGAGAGCTGATTACATTACTGCCAGTAGCAAGGTAAATCAAGTAACCATTATCATCAAGTGTTGGCTGTTCAATATGAAAACTTCCACAATGTTCATATGGAGAAATTGATAATGAAATGAGCAGTTGTCAGCTGAGACTGCAGTGATTATTCCTAACTGTCTTACAAGGCAAAAGGAAGAGAAATTTTATTGTAACTGTGAGTTTCTTTCAGCTATATCCAGTAAGATTGCAGGGTAGTTGATACTTTTCAACCAGTTACATATGTTAAGGGGCAATGTAGAATGAAGTGGATTGATGACTCTTGCCAAACAAAGACAATGATACCATTGCATTTATAGCAAAATAAAAATATGGGTTATGTATCACAGATCACAGCATACAATATATATAGTCATTTTAAGTTTGTGAAAGCAGCAATGAATATTTGATACATTTTTCTAATTTTGAAATGGGTTGTGCATTTGACTTGGTTCATTATTATGTCTTAGTTTTTAATTCTTAGTTTAGTTGATACTTTGTATTAATATGAATTTAAAATAATTCATGCTTTAATTTTTGTTGTGTCATATAGTCAGTTCTCTTTTTCAGGTGAAACATTACCAGCAAGGGACATAATTGTTCGCAGTTGTGGGATCCAATGCGAGTGTGACCCTAGCAAATGTTTCTATGGAGATGATCCCTGTAGGTGTTACCCAAAGGAAGAGAAATGTAAATCAAATCAACAGATGAACTGGCTGACTGGAGGTATCTGTGGAGACTGTACATTCATTGTATACTGAACCTATTTTCTGATATTTTGGTGGGATTTCTGTCGTAATTTGCACTTTTCTTCAAAGGAAACACTTTGATAAATGCTTAGTTTTCTTCTTAAAATGTGTTAAGAGAAACTGACTTTTCCCCACATCTTACTGTGAAGCTGAGGAATAATATCATATCTCATTGTTTGTCTGTCTGTTACCAAGCGTCCTTCTAAACCATTGTGTGAAATTTCACAAAAGAGTTTTAGTTGTTTTGTCCAAATGATAACCATCTGCAAGAGGAGTGTTAGCCACTTGACCACAAGACCGCTGTCCATCTACACATGCATGATGGCCATTCAAGATCGTGCAGATGATTTTTCAGGACTGACTGAATAGAATTTGACCACACATGATGGCATTCTCAGATAAGTACCATTCAAATTTTGTACAATCATTGCTAATCTTCCATTGCTAAAAATAAAAAAGCTGGTCAAAATTTGTTTGGTTTGGTTTGGTTTTTGTGGGTTGAATGCCATTTTTTAGCACATGATAGGCTATAATACATGGTGGCCACTATATTTAGTGGAGGAAAAACGGGAAACCTTGGGAAGAACCACCCACCCACGAGTAACTACTGACAAGCTTTCTCACATACTCATGTTGACCAAGCCAAGAGTTGATCACACATGGACAGAGATGAGATGTCAGTAAGGTGAGTGCCTGAGACCACTTGGCTATCTGGGGGCTCTCAGAATTTGACCAAAATTTGACAAAAGCATCCTGGCATGAACACTTCAGTTGTGATATCAAATACAACTATGTCACTAAGTATCATTCCAACCCAGATGTCTTGGCTAACTGTCCTTGCATTTGGGATTCAGATTTTTTGTCACCTAGATGAACAAGCTCGTGCCTATTTGGGCCTCATATTGGTTTCCTTTCCATGGTTACCTGGGAGGAAGTTAGGTCAAATGCACAAAACTGTGAGCTAAAGTGAATTTTATAGTAAGTTCTTGAACAAACAGTATACATGTAATTTTGCTATTTTGGTTGGTTTTAACAACACCTTTTAAAACATTATTGGAAGTGACTTCTCCGCAGACACATCGAGGCAGCTGAGCCATGTTCACCAGGGCAGGTATTACTGCAACCCTTGCATTATAAGTCTGATGCTGTACCAACTGACCTTTTGAGGCTTCCTGAGTCATGGAGTCATAGCTGGAAGACAATATATTTAATGGCTGTTGGAATTGTGACCCTTAATTGTTTCCCGGGGAGGAAGTGTTTGGTAAATGCTTGATGATTTGCTGTCATGGGTCACAGAAGTTTCTCAGACTTTGCACTTGCGATATGATTTGTTTGATATTGACTCTGTTACAATGTCAATATATCAAGTCTTTCTTTAGCTTTAACAGTAAATTGTATTTTAATTTTTGATTAATTTTTTTTTTTAATTTTCTTTCTTTCATGTGCATTGGAAATCTACATTCTCATCTACAATCAATCCTGCTTCCTGTTCTGAACATCATAATCTTGATTTTTGAACCTTTTGGCCTGCAAATAACATACAGTCTGTACCTCTTGCAGTCCCATTTGGTCTGGAAATAGCATCTAGTCTTCGACCATTTTCTGCCATTGGGCCAGGAAATGGCATACAGTCTGTGTCCATTTTCTACCTTTTGTCCAGGAAATAGCATACAGGTTTGTCCATTTCAGGCCCATTTGGCATGGAAAAAGCATACAGTCTGTGTCCATGTTATGTCTTTTGGCCTGGAAATAGGATATAGTCTATGTCCATTTTCTACAATTTGGCCAGGAAATAGCATACAGTCTGTGTCCCATTTCTACCTTTTGGCCTGGAAATGGCATACCGTCTGTGTCCATTTTCTGCCAGTTGTTCTGGAAATAGCATTTTGTCTCGGTCCCTTACAGTCAAATTGGGACTCTAAATAGTGTACAATTCTGTCCCTTTCAGACCCATTTTCTATTGATAAATACAAACATTTTGTACCCCTTTGTATTGGATTTTCACCCCCTTCTCAAGAAACATGAAAGGTAAATACTTAGCCTTCAGGAGTCTGTTGTAGCAGTAATGCAGACTTAAATATAAAACTATTAGAGGATCTTACACTGGGGTTCATTACATATGACATTTGTGAAACAAAATATTATATGTCCTGGTCTACTTAAAACATGTGGCATATTCTATTATGCAACATTTGGCTTATGGTTCTCTACAACATGTGGCATACTGTATTATGAAACAGGTAGGTCAAGGTGTTATACACATATGGCATAATGTATTATACAACAGGTGGCTTATGGTTTTGTACAGCAGGTGACTAATCATATTATGCAAAGAGTTTGATAAATTTCACGTCAAATAAACACAAGTTTAACCTTTTTTATCACATGACATTTCGGTCTTTTCGTAACTCATTGATGTTGTTATGTGGCATTACATAGTTTTTTATGATTTGTATGACATGCTGTCATGGCACTTATAAATAGGTCTGTATTACTGTATGTAGTGACTAAAAGAAAAGAGATGAATTTAGATGTATTTTCATAATTTTACCTTTTGGTGGCAGATTATTGGAAACAATAAAATAATTAACAAAAGATAAATAACCATTAAAGAATTGTTGGTGAAGCTATGCTCAAAAGTGATTTCAATCTTGTATAATTTGACATTTTTCAGTGTGTGAGGCCTGTCCCTGGTATGGTTACAAGCTAAAAGAGGATTGTGATGCCTGTTCAGTGAATGAATCTCTCTGGATGTCAGGGTAAGCATGTACTTTTTTCGTCTGTTGTTTTCAAAGATGAAGTAGGTGATCATGCCCATATCTTTGGATGTTGGGGTAAACATGTACTTTTTGAGTCATGTTTTCAAAAACAAAATAGATGATCATGTCCATATCTGTGAATGTCGGGGTAAGCATGTACTTTTTGTGTCGCATGTTTTCAGAGACAAAGTTGGTGATCATGCCTATATATTTGGATTTCTGGTAAGGATGTTCTTTTTGTGTCTTGTGTTTTAAAAGACAATTTAGTAGGTCATCATGCCCATATCTGTGTGCAGGTTTTCTTACTCTTGTCCATCATGTCAATCAATCTGCTTAACAGCCTTGTCCATCATGTCAATCAGCCTGCTTAACAACCTTGTCCATCATGTCAAACAACCTGCTTAACAACCTTGTCCATCTTGTCAACCTGCTTAACAACCTTGTCCATCTGTCAATCAACCTGCTTAACAACCTTGTCCATCTGTCAATTAACCTGCTTAACAACCTTGTCCATCTGTCAGTCAACCTGCTTAACCTTGTCCATCTGTCAGTCAACCTGCTTAACAACCTTGTACATCATGTCAAAGAAGTTGCTTAACAACCTTGTCAATCATATCAATCAACCTGCTTAACAACCTTGTCCATCTGTCAATCAACCTGCTTAACAACTGTGTCTATCTGTCAGTCAACATGCTTAACAACCTTGTCCATCTGTCAATCAACCTGCTTAACCTCGTCCATTTGTCAATGAACCTGCTTAACAACCTTGTCCATCTGTCACTCAACCTGCTTAACAACCTTGTCAGTCATGCCAATCAACCTGCTGAACAACCTTGTCCATCATGTCAATCAACCTGCTTGACAACCTTGTCCATCTGTCAATCAACCTGCTTAACAACCTTGTCCATCTGTCAATCAACCTGCTTAACCTTGTCCAGCTGTCAATCAACCTGCTTAACAACCTTGTACATCATGTCAGTGAAGTTGCTTAACAACCTTGTCCATCATGTCAATCAACCTGCTTAACAACCTTGTACATCTGTCAGTCAACCTGCTTAACAACCTTGTTCATCTGTCGGTCAACCTGCTTAACCTTGTCCATCTGTCAATCAACCTGCTTAACAACCTTGTACATGTCAATCTGCTTAACAACCTTGTCCATCTGTCAATCAATCTGCTTAACAACCTTGTCCATCTGTCAATCAACCTGGTTAACAACCTTGTCCATCATGTCAATCAACCTGCTTAACAACCTTGTCCATCTGTCAATCAACCTGCTTAACAACCTTGTACATCCTGTCAGTCAGTCTGATTAACAACCTTGTCCATCTGTCACTCAACCTGCTTAGCAACCTTGTCCATCATGTCAATCAACCTGCTTAACAACCTTGTCCATCTGTCAATCAACCTGCTTAACAACCATGTCCATCATGTCAATCAACCTGCTTAACAATCTTGCCCATCATGTCAGTCAACATATTTAGCAACCCTGTCAGTCATGTCAATCAACCTGCTTAACAAGCTTGTCAGTCATGGTAATCAACCTGCTTAACAAGCTTGTCAGTCATGTCAATCAACCTGCTTAACAACCTTGTCCATCACGTCAGTCAATCTGCTTTACAACCTTGCCCATCAGGTCAGTCTACCTACTTAACAACCTTGCCCATCATGTCAGTCTACCTACTTGACCTTGTACATCATGTCAATCAACCTGCTTGACAACCTTGTTCATCATGTCAGTCAACCTACTTAACAACTTTGTCCATCATGTCAATCAACCTGCTTAACAACCTTGTCCATCATGTCAATCAACCTGCTTAACAACCTTGTCAGTCATGTCAATCAACCTGCTTAACAAATTTGTCCATAATGTCAATCAGCCTGCTTAACAACCATGCCCATCATGTCAATCAACCTGCTTAACCTTGTCCATAATGTCAATCAACCTGTTTAACAACCTTGTCCATCATGTCAATCAGCCTACTTTTGTCCATCATGTCAGTCGACCTGCCTGACACCTTTTCTTTTTAATTGTTGCCAATAACAGATCAACCAGTTATAGCCTGCCATTAGTAATTGTACAGTACTACATAACATATAAACTGACAGATTCACAGACAGTAGACTATTGTGTAGCAAATCTGTAGTTTAAACTCAGAACGGGTACTTTCACCATTGAAACAAAAATGGAAATGGAATTCAGGATGGACACAAATAAAACACAGAACTAACTCAAAACAAATGAATGAACATAACTGAAATGATGAATGCTGTATGAAGGTGATGCAAAATGCAGAATTATGAATGATAAATGAAAACAAAAATGGAATAAAAATTTACTTCATGAATGGATTTTGAAAATCTATCATTTACCTGCATTTCAGGCTAACACGAAATTGTAAGTCAGATGCCTTTTTGCATGATAATCTAGAATTAGATTCTTTATTCATTACATTAACAGACAATTAATTACTGCTTCAAAGCTGTGAGATTGTTCCAAGAATTGCCAATGATGTGATAACATCACCAGTGTTTATATCTATAGAGACTGCAATTTCAGTGAAACTATATTTTTTAATTTATTGCCATTGTGCTTATATTTTTTGCAAATTCAGTGCTGGCATTAGACTTTGTGAAGTTATGTGTCTGGATTAGTATTTCACCCATCTCACAAATGGGGATGACTGACCCTTATTTCATGCTTCACTGCTGGGCTTTATTTTGTTTTCAAAGTTTTTTTCTCAAGCACTGCTCATAGTAGAATCATCCAACTAGATGACGATGCATCTGTATTAGTTTCACACTTGCAGAGCCAAATAAGGTCACTGTGACCCACATTCTATATTTGCTGGCTGAAGAGTTTTACATAGTTCTTTTGTATGCTGTTCACTTACTATCCTGTGCAGAAGCATTAAAATTGGTGTGGGTATTGATGAATACTACTCAATGCAGAAGAAGGTTATTTTGATCCATATTTTGTGCTTACCTTACTTTGGTTAAATTTTGTTCTCGAGCACATGTTGGTGGGAAAGTTTAATATTGCAGTCACTTTTCTTATGGTGTCATTGTCATAAATGTCATCAGTTTGTTAAAGATTTTCATTTGCATAGATTTCCTAAACCCCTTGAGAGATTTTTATCATATTTAGAACGAATCATTATAAAACTAACTTGAATTATCTGCCATCTACAACTACCAAAATATATGGATGGTTGCACTTGGAGTAAAGAAGAACCCTTTTGATTTCGAGTAAGAAAAGATCAAAGATCAAGAGCACTGTGACTGAAAGAAGCAAAGTTGTTTCTGCACAATAACTCAAGTTCTCAACTATTTTCATTTGCCATACTTGGTGGATAGCTTCCATTTGGAGTAAGGAGTAACCCAATTGAAATCAGGATCAAATGGTGTAAGGTATTGGTCACTGACTGAAAGGAAAAAAATGGTTTGTGTAGTTCTACAGCAAATACCTGAACCAGATTTTGTGGATAACTTTGCACTTTTGAGATAAGGAAGAAGCCTATGAATCTTGGGGTCAAAAGGTCAAGGTAACTGACAGAAAGAAGCAAAATGGTTTATGCACAAACATTTCAGTTAGCATATGTATGTAGATAACTTACACATTTGGTAAGAAAGAAGTTTATTGATTTTGATGTCCAAGGTAAAATGACTTTGAATGAAAATTTGATTTTTTTTGCATAATAATTTTAGTACCTTGACCAATGTTAATGGCTTGCTTAAGGTATAGAAGAGGCCTGTTGATTTTTTAATCAAAAAGTCTAAAGATGAATTTCATTGCAACTGAGAAAATGGGGGATACAGAATAACTTTTGTTATAGAATTCTTTGACTGAACTTAATGGATAGCTTGCACTTAAGGGAATAAATAGATCTATATTTTCTGAGGTCTAAAGGTCATGGTCATGGTAATTCCAGTAGAAAATGAATGGTTTATGAACATTTAGCTTTGTTTATAGGTCACATCTTGATCGAAAGTCAAGGACGTTGAGACTCCTTGCTCAGAATTTTCCCATATAACCATACCTTATTATACATTTTGGCAAATTCCATCCCACCCTTTTCCAACATTTGCAATTTGGTCCATTACTATTACAGCATTTTGGCAATCTATAGCCATCACTATTACTGCATTTTTGGCACATTCCATTCCCCACCATTATAATATTTTTGTAAATTCCATCCCCAAGTATTACAACATTTCAACAATTTCTATCACCCACTATTACAACATTTTAGCAAATTTCATTCCCTGTTATTACAACAGTTTTTCAAATTCCATCCCCAATACAACAACATTGTGACAAATTCTGTCCCCAGATATTACATTTTGGCAAATTCCATCCTCGACTATTACAACATTTTGGCAAATTCCATACTCCACTGTTGCAAAATTTCTGCAAATTCCATTCCCAATGTTACAACATTTTAGCAAGTTTCATCATCTGCTATTACATTTAGCAATTTCCATCCCAGTATTACAACATTTTGGCAAATTATATTGCCCACTTTGATAACATTTTAGCAAATTCCATCCCCCACTATTACAACATTTTTGGCACATTCCATTCCCCACTATTATAATATTTTCACAAATTCCATCCCCTGCTGTTACAACATTTGACAAATTCTATCACCCACTATTACAACATTTTAGCAAATTCCATCCACCATCATTAATACTATATCAAGAAATTCTATCCCCCACTGTTATAACTTTTTGGCAAATTCCATCGACCACTATTAAAACATTTCGGAAAATTCCATCCCTAGTATTACATTTTTGCAAATTCCATCCCCCACTGTTATATTTTTGCAAATTCCATCCCACACTTTTGAAATGATGCAGAAAATAAAATGGTTCAGAGCTGATCATTTAGTGTTTTCAACCATTTCACCAGGAAAAGTGGTTTCAGAAATTTTACTTATTGCACCTACATTTCTACTTGTCCCAAAATTTCAGTCTCTTGCATAGGTTCAGCAAGATGAATGCATTTGAATCAATGTTAAAAACAAAAGAAGCAATTTGCAACATATTTATTTCTTGGTAGCATCAGGACTTTCATCAGCAAGAATGATAAGGAATTTCCTGGAATTAAGATCTTCCCTGACATCTTTTTTCAAAATGTAGTCAATTAACAGGACAGAGTCTCTTGCTCTGACTTTGTCTTTATTATTGGCACCAAGCGTAAGACTTCTTCTGGAGTGCACATAGCATTTCAATATCAGAAAATGCGTTCCATATTGGACTTGGTGTAGGTTGTGTTAAAGAGAGCTCGCATTTTTTTATTTCTCATTTTGTCTTCAATTACTTTTAAAATGGTCTTTCCTTGTTGGGTGTTAGCAGTTTTAACATCAGGGAGTTCCTGCACATTCTAGCTGATATTGTGCATATACTGTGCAGCACAGGCTTTATGTGGTCGAAAGTTTTTATGAGAGTTACTTGATTAAATCCTGAATTTGTCACTTCCATTGCCAGATACACTCTGAATTTCCAACATGCACTAGTTTGGGATATTGTTTACAATAACTCCAGAACATCTTTCCTTCAGAGTCGATGAATTCAGTACATGGTCAATTACCGACCAAATGTGGTTCAACATTTCTTAATTGTGTTATATTTGACATTTTTTCTGCCACATAGTCTTAGAATATGTCTCTTTGGAGGAATAGTTATCTAAGACTGAGTGGCAGCCTTACATTGTATGCTTTCACTTTCAAGTGAATTTTCTTTCTCTGAATGTTTCTTATGACCTTCCTTGATAAAATAATTTAGTAAACTCATTTTATCCATATAGAAAAGATCATCTCATTTGACAACTACTTCTGCTGCAGTGATGATGACGTACATTTTGTTGCTTAATGCAAACAGAACGCTGCTTTAGCATAATTGTTTCACTACCACATGTTTAAGTTGATCGTTAGTATAGTCAATTACAAATATGTAAAGACTCGTTACAGTCATCTAATCAGTTCATAAAGGAAAGAGATGCCTTTCATTAATTTCATGGCATTGACTCGTTGGACTGAAATCAAAGGGTCATGTGTTCATGAGTATCTGTGTTGAGTATACACAATAGAACAAGATCATTTAAAGCAATGCTAATTAATCATACTGGATTTGTTTTCTTTGAACTTTTGATTGATAAATTCATTGTTTAGCCCATTATGTGGTCAAGCAGTAATGGAAATTGCTCACATGCGACAGTTATCAGTGACCACTTATGTAGTATCACAGGATGTGAGTGAATATATTGAGTTTAATTCAAGCATTCGCTATGCCCAGAGGACATTAATGGCCAGATCAAGGTATTAAGTAAAGTGCCTAACTTGCTTTCAAATAAGAAGAAAGCACTGGTCCTGTACTAGCACCTTGGAAAATTTTACTTGTCCGACTTTGAAAATGTGTAGTTCAGGATGCTGGGCTGTGCGATTTTATCAGCCCTGTATTTTGAAGAGGAATTAGATGTAGAATAAGAAAATTGTGGACTTGAATTATTGCAAAAGTTGTTTCAATCAAGTGTTACTAATGTCATCTCAGGGTTTGTTATTTTTATATTTAGTCAGTTTTACAAGAAAACCTGAACTGTACTCTTTAAAACATTGAAAAAAAATTATTTTTTTCATTTAAAGAACCATTAACTTTTTATGCAAAATATACTGGCATATTTCCTTTATTTTTACAGTCCAACACCAACACCAAATGTGACTGTTCCACCAATACCAAATGTGACTGTTCCACCAATACCCAATGTGACTGTTCCACCAATACCCAATGTGACTGTGTTGGTGACAACAATAGAAGGTAAAGTTATTTAGTTAGATTCTTTAGACCAGACACATGCTTGTCAGTGCTGAAAACACATCTGATCTAATGAACATCAGAGAAAACTCATACTATTTTTAGAATGATACCCTCCCGAAAAGATGAAAATTCATCTTTCAGTCTGTAGTTGATGTCGGTAAGGGGAAATAACTTTTATAAAAGGTTCCCCCAATCACCATGAGGTTGTCACCCCATGCACTGGATGTTTATCAGTTGAAGCTTTCACGCAGGACTGCAACTTCCTTTCTCCTGAATCCGTTGACATTTATTCACTGTTCAAGCCATATATATTATTATGTGTTGATTTAGACCGTTTTAGTGCTGACATACTATGTATATATCCTTTGAGACATTTTGATGGGTTTGTTCATATTTTTGCTGGATTTAAGGACCAGGTGAAGAGCTGTAGTTAAAATCAGTTGATATTTTAAGCACATGTCCCCATTCCAGATTGATTGCAAGCATCATGAAGGACTATCGTCTGACACAACAGATGCTGTGAATAGACCCTGCTCATGCTTGATTAAACTTGCAATTGTGGGAGGTCATACAGCAAGGTACATGCAGAATTTTTAGTTAAAAGAGAATTGCTGCCATATGGCTACAATGCTAACCTACCATACCAGTCACACATACCATGGTACCCACTCAGCCACTTGTTCAGTCCCAGTCACCCATTCCATTTCAGCTCTCACCATCTGGACCCTGTTTTGTTTTGGATATGGTGGGGCTGAATGTGCTAACCTATGCAATGAACATGTTCCACACCTTGCATGGTAAAGGTACAGCATGGCTGCCTTGTGGCTTGCACTTTTTTGATATGTATGGTGCACAGCAAAAGGACAACCGCTCGTTTGGGGAGGGGAAAACCTTGGATTATCGCTGCATGATCTATGGGATGGGTTTTGGCTCAAGACAGGAGCCGAAGAATGTGTTATGTCTCATTGCTCTCCCATGCCCTTGGTGAACAGGGCATATATAATAAAGATTTTTGACAATACTAATGAGGTACCTGACCATCTGTCATTAAAATTTTTCTGCAGTCATCAGAGACCACAGAAATTTCTGGGCATCTTCTAGACAAAATCTCTAAACCAATTATTGCCATGGCCTTTTCTTATTTGAGTCAGATGCCAGAGATGTTCTCACAGCATTGGCATCAGCGCCAATCAGACATACCACTGGGATTTTTCTGAATATGGATAAAAATGTCTTTGCTGTCAAATATTTCTGCCCCAAATTTTCAGACAGGTGTTTACTCCTAAATCCAGGCTACGGAGGAACGTTGTGGTGATTTTCTTTGTGCACCTAGTCTACTTGATGTCCTTGGCCATTATCCATTTGGCCAAAAGAGCAGGAAGCGAATGTAGCCAAAGCCATTAGCACAGTTGTCATATTTTACCATGATTTATGACATTCAGGTATAATCCTCACAAGAAGACCAGTTGTCCATTGTCAACATCTCCAAGGCTGTTTATAGACTTTCAGAGATCATGTAAGAGAAGATAATCCTCACAAGAAGACATGTCCATTTACAGTTTCTCCAAAACCATTAACAGACATTCAGAGGTCATGAAAGAGAAGATAATCTTCACAAGAAGGATCTTTCAAACTTCTTGTCTGATTTTGATCTGCTGACTTGCCTTTTTTCCCAAACAGATCCCTCCTAGGTATTGACATTTTTCACTGCACTTCAGTGTGAGTTTCGGTCATTGGCTTCAATGCAGCTGGCATCTTGCAGTACATGCTTTATGTTAGCTCTAGCTTCATCCCGCAGGGTGAATGAGCTGCATGCTTTGTTCTTGGATCTGAGTTACCTCTAGTTCTTTCCAGTGACTCAGTCATACTTAGCAGGACAGGCCCGTGCAGGATTTGTATATAATAGACACCAAGTGCTGCAAAAAATTGCTAAATTGTTCAGTGCTCTCAAGCACTGGCCTCATGGCTGAAATGGGTTATTTGATCGGTGTATTTTGAGTGTTCACAGAATCAGGTACAACTCATGAAGATCACAGCTGACAAAATTTGAACGATTTGAGTGAGTTTTGCATTTAAATATAATGTTTCCATTTGGGATATCATTGAGTCCATTGACTAGCACGCACAGCCTACATCTTTCTGACTGTACTATAATGCTTCAGAAGGCAAGAGGTGAACTGTGTTGGGTCTCTGGTGGATGCCTAGAGAATTACCAGGCATGATTTATGATAGCACAATGTTTATTCTAGGCATGAGGTGTTTTGACTTTCATTGGATTCTTCGAGGTGACTTTTGTTGGTGAGGCAACATCTTTGTGCAGATTCCAGCAGGTTGACTTGATTGATAGCATGTTCATACTTTTCATATTAAGAAAAAGGTTGTCTATTCTCAAGGACTTAGTTTTATTTTCCCTGAGGAATAACAATGGTAGAGGCTTGATGCTCGTTCATTTCAGCCACCTCATACCTATTTATGGAATGTTAATGTGATTGCATAATGTATCAGATTAAGGAGGAAATTATTTAGTAAATTTTTTTTTTGTTCGTCTGTGAATATTTATCTGATCACATTACTGCACCAATCCATTTCTACCCTTCTCCACAAATTCCAGGATCCTGTTGTTGGTTTTTACACAGGCCTAAATATGTTAAAATTTGGTATATGGGTGACCATCTGGAATTGACAAGGGAGGTAATTTTGTAGGTGTTACATCCCTTGTCTATATAATGTATTGATGGGAAGATGTGTTTTCTTCTTTTCAAAAGAGCTCTGATTCAGGACACAATTGAGTCTTTAATGCAGTAGAGAGAAAAATAATTTATTAAGACTTCCTTTCTCTTTGTGACTGTTCCATCTCATGTACACAGGATTAATGATGATGTGAAAGTGAAAATAATATTTCAGTTATTGTACTAAAAACATTGGATCAAAAGATCAGTTATTAAGTGGGTAGGTTGTGGCTAGTTTTCAACTGAACAATACATTTTCTTCAAACCATGCATTGTAACATCTTGATTTAGAGTTCATGGAAACAATGGCATTCAGTTTTGCCAAATATAGGATCCTGAAAAATTATTTATGCTGTTTAATTTGCAATTTCTTTTTCACTTTCATTATATCCACAAGGTTAACTATAAGAATCATTCAACTCTTTGCAGAAGTAACCAAAGTAAAACCACCTGGAAATTTCTGAATATTCATTATCCTGTGGAATCATCTAGCAGCGTTCTACCATGTTACGGAGCCAAGGTGAAATGGGAAAATGTGTTGGTGGAAAATGTAAATTTCTCTTTCTTCTGTTAGGAAAGCAAATTTGACTTAACTGTGTGATTCTTTTTGACATAAACTGAACAACATTAGTTTATTAATTTTCAAATGGTCCCTCGACACAGTCCAGTAAATCAGTGTGACAAGTCCCAATTGATATGTATTTCATGTAGGTGTTGATATCAATTGTGCTGACAAAACAAGCTTAAGCACAACAGCTGGTTAACCATTAACCCTTTTTATGGCATGTTATCCCCATCCGCAACAAGTTACCATGTTATCACTGCACAGTTTCCATTTGTTAATTTATTTAAAATGAAAACATACCAACTTGTGTTTAAGAATAAAATTGGTACCATGCCTCTAATTATTTTATTTGTAAAATTATTCTGAAACTGTAAGGGGATAATAATGGCAGTTTGTTGTGTCTAGAATGTACCTCATCATCAGACTGCCTGTTTCTTGTAATTCTTTGGGCACATACTTCAAGGAAAATTTAAAGCAGTTTCTAAGTAATGTGATATAAGATTTGGCCTAGAAACAAACAAATTTAGATTAGAAACATATGTGACAATGCTATGTTTTTGAATTTTGAAAAACTCTGTAAAGTGAAGGTTGATTTCTCACATTACTTAGTTTGTTTTTTTAAATGCAAAAAGCAGTGAAGCAGATGTGATACAGCCAATGCACAACGTTATTACAAATACATAAATTTTTCATCCTGCCTATGGATTGTGTACTAAACCTGAAAATTGAGTGTTCATAATAAGAAAATCCCTGTTTCTAAAAATAGATGCACCTATAAGAAGCTGTAACATGCGCAGCAGCCACATCCCTGTTAACCGCTTTGTCTGGCAGGCGAAACCAGGTGAGGGTAGCCAATGGGTTTTAAACCTTCGGTGAGTCAGGGCTTGCCTACCCAAGCATGTGAAGACTGGATTTGGCAGACTGAGCAGAAGAAACCAATGACTAGTTCAGCAGTCAGAAAGGCAATTCCCAGCAATGTGCTGTGAAGCGCAAAGAGCAGGACGAGGCATATAGGTAGTCCTGGTCATCCACTACATCCGATTCCATCTCCAGCCATCTTGACCTTGTCTTGCCACTGGATCCAGATGGTCTTGGACAAGAGAGTGAGGTCAACGACGCGCGACTCTTCTCACTTTAAACCAAGTCAACACGCAAATCACTTGGTCATCCTTCTACCCAAAGTCCTGTGGTGACGGATGAGTGACAAAGTGGCAGGTGTGGGTACACTGGCAGCCATAGCAGCAAATCTGCACACAGGCGGCTCAGGCCATATGGTCGTTCTTCACTGACATGGAGCAGCAGTGGAGTTCGGCAGCCCCCTGAACGACTGAGCAGCCCTTTTCAGGATTAGCACTGCTCCATGGCATGAGGAAGCGGCTAGTAAAGGTGCCCTAAAAATTGCCTGCTCCATCCTTCTGTAGCCAGCTAACCGCTGCTGGAGGGAACCCTACGTCAGCGGTGGAAACACATTGGTCAAATAGCTCTTTTAAAGTCATTTGATTTTTATTTTGCCTACTTGAAGTAGTGGATAGCTTAAGCCATGACATTGTCAGCTACTCATTGTCATGTTGTCTGTACTCAGTTACCACGGTGTTGAACATTTGCTTTAATTCAATAGCTCCCAGCTAAGTTATTATATTTTCATGAAACTTGTTTAGAGTCATTCTGCATTACTCTAAAATAATTTATATATTTCTTTGTTTCATTATAATGTAGAGTAATATCAGCCAATCCCATCTGAATTTCTTCGGTCACATTTGTAGGAACAGAATAAATTTCATTTCATTTTGCTTCATTCACTGACACTTCTTTTTCGACCATTCACAGAATGATTGGGTAAAATTAATTGCAAGCTAATGTTTGCTTACTATGACTATGAGGACATTATATCGGAAGTGGAAGCTCCTGTGTACCATGATAAAAATGCTGTGAATAACAAAACTTAATATAATTAAGAAAAACTTCAATACATAAAGATAAAAGTGTGTTCAATCTAAAAATGTTAATATTATAGAGAGAGAGAGAGAGAGAGCTAATATTTCATGATAATCTTCTCCAAGTAACATTTTAGCAAGTATATATACAATTTGAATAAAATAATATAAAAACATTAGGCAAGATCAGAATGAATAAATAAAGTGGCTTCACCCTGAGTTTATAGAAGTCTCTTTACTAATCATAATTTATGCATAGAATTGTTTCGAGTTAAACTTCACTAGACCGTAAACAGTAAATGGTCAGTCAATTAAACTAAAGTAGTTTACAGTGATATAATAATTCTACACAAATTACTTTCTTGTTAAAATTTCTTTTGAAAGTTTTACCTTTGAAGCAAATCTCAAGTAATAGGCATGGCATGTTTATAGAACATGGTCAGAGCAGTTCTTGCATCATTCTGCACAAACCCTGTAGGTCGCAGTTACTTACTTTCCACACACTTATAATTATGTTATTGATAGGTTAACTCAACAAGCAAAAGTTTTATCCCAGCAGCTCACAAGCTGTATATATGGGATATTCCCAGGGGAGAATAGTGTCTTGTTAACCTACTTTTGTACATGAATGACTGCTATTTACAGGTAAACCCCATTAAAAATAGCAAAACTTGGGCTGTTAGTATGGGCTGTCTATATAGAACTTTGTCCGAATGTTTTGCACCTCATTTTGAAACCCTAAAAATCACCTTTTCTTACATTAATGATTTTGTTCTTTGCAGGCAGGTTAACTACAGCATAAACGTTTTGTTGCCCAGGACCAATCTCATCCTATAGGCACTTGTTAGTGTGTTCCTATAATATTTAGAAAACAAGCCATAGTGACATACATTTCTTACCCAGTTATTTTGTTGCACACAGGTTAACCTTGCTTCAAACAAAAACCAGCGAATCTTTTTGTGTCTCCGATAATTCTTGTTGAAATAACATTTTAATGAATTTACAGATATAAAGTGCTTTTTGAGTTTTCAAACATGAATATTTGCAGCAGTCAAATATCATATACTGCTGGAAACAGTTATCCTGTTTTGACATGATGACTCTCCCTTTTGATGTAGTGCTGTAGAAAATTACATATTTTGCTTTCTCTCATTTTGAATGTGGGTTAGAATGAAATAACAATCCTGTGTTAAATTTGTGAGTGGTTACTGCAACAAAATATTTTTTTTCTTCCAGGAACATGTTAGTGGAATCAGTAAGACTCAATTTGCAACAACTGCTTCGTAAATATTCCAATAAAAAATTTTTGTAGCCTAAGTCATAACATGTGATATTCAGAATGAATGCCACACACCAGAAGAGGCAATTCTACTTATAAAAGAATGTTAGAAAACAAATTTCAGATATTAGCATTTACTTCAAATTTTATCTAATACTCATGTCATAATGGAGTTGATTGTTAGACATGCAGTTTGGCTCTTTGAGGCAGAGTTGGCTATTACAGAGGTTTGTGTTTTAAACATGCAGAGTTGGCTGTTACACATGGAAAAGTGGCAGTTGTGCATGCAAAGTTGGCTGTTACTCATGCAGAGTTGACTGTTGCACATGCAAAGGAGGCTGTTACACATGCAGAGTTGATTGTTACACATGCAAAGATGGTTGTTACATGTGCAAAGTTGAAGCTGACTGTACATGTGCAGAGTTTGCAGTTACACATGTAGAGTTGACTCTTACACATGCAGTGTTGGCTGTTACACATGCAGAGTTGACTGTTACACAGGCTAAGATGGTTGTTACATTTGTAGAGTTGACTGTTACACATGCAAAGATGGTTGTTGCACATGTAGAGTTGACTGTTACATTTGCAAAGTTGACTGTTACATTTGCCAAGTTGACTGTTACACAGGTGGAGTGGGCTATTACAGCATAATTCTTCCCAATTTTTCAGGCAATTTAACAAACATCATAACTGAAGAGACTATCACCAAGACAACAACAGCTTTGCTGCCAGAAACTAAGAATGACACCACCATTCGAATGGTGGTGATTATTGGGTAAGTAACTGAGTATATCAAGATAAAGGAGACAGAAGATAAAGAAGATTTAAAAGGAGCAGGTGATATCAGTTACAAAGCAACATATATGTTTCCCTTGTGTTATGACTCTATGGGCACAAACTAAGTAACAGAAAGAAGCAAAACCAGCAAGTTTAGTAAGACTTAACAAATAAGTTAATTATCAAAGTTATAAATGAAAATGTGAGAGGAACTTAATGTCTTATGAAGTGAATCAAAAACAATTTTGTAGATCCTGTAATTTTACACTCTTAACAGACCTTGGTCACGCAGGCAAAATCTAACTAAAGATATTCTGTACAATTTACAGACATGAATAAAATTTTAAAAAATTAGATAAAAATCACATACCAGGATTGACAAAAAATAAATATATGTAACAGTTGTTTGGTAAAACATAATATTGTCATTAGTGTTCAGATTGATAGATATACTTATGGAAGAAGTCCATTTGTCCTAAAAAATGGATCATTATTCATTGAGTCTTGAAATTTATAGCTTGTAGCAATCTTAAATACCATAAGCTTTTTTACCCAACAAAAAACAGGTGAATTCAAAGTAATTTTAATTTAAGTAAGCAAGATGTCCATTGGGGCAAAATATCTACCAGTTTTTGCAAGATAACTACCAATTTGTGAGTGGAAAAATGTCATTTGCAAGCTCAGAAAATAACAAGTAGGCTATCATACAGCGATATTTTTCCAAAAAATTGTGATCTTTTGTCTACTTTTTAAAAAAATAATTTATTTACAGGCAATCAATTTGACTAGTGTTTTCAGTTTAGACACGAGTCATGATTGCCGAGAACATAAAATTAGAATAATAATAATAATGTACTTATATGTCTTGAATGCTTGCCATGGGCAGGCGAGAGGCATGCATAGAGGCATATTCGGCACATACAGACCCACCCCTTTCAGCGTATTGTCAACTGCGCATATGTACCAAAGTAACATGGCAATAATTGGATCAGTTCGGATTCAGAAGAGTCAATTGCGTCAGCAGCAAGCACCCTTTCCCGCTCAGACATCACGTGGATATTACGTGCTGTGTGTTAGTTTCCGTGTGCTTTGTTTTAAGTTCATTCTTTTCTATTTTATTTTCACAGTGTCTTTTATTCGTTCCCCATTTCGCTGGGTATCCTGTGTTTGGATTATTAATTATTATTTACAGTGATATTTAATATAGCTGTTTAAAAAAAATTCTAAATAATTGGTACCTCATGGCTCCAGGCAAACGTCACATGGGCTGACATAAGCGCAAGCTTGCAGTGGCTGATTTATAGGTTAGATAAATGTTTTTATAAAAACTGCAATTATGTTAAAAAAAGAAGTAATAAAACCAAAGTATTTATTATTATTAAAACAAAGACAAATATGTAATGTCAGATTTTTTTGTTTACCTGAACCTATTATATATTCAATGTTGACAGTTGTCGTTGTCCTCCCCCCGTCCCTGGCCCCCCCCCCCATTGTTGCCATGCTTTGGCTAGTGAGTTGTCATAACAATTTGCAAGTTACTCATGGCTACAATTTTCGAGGGTTGTTTACTACCACCTCCTTTGAAAAAATTCTGACTCAAAGCACGTATCACATATTGTCAGAGTCTCTCTTGTATCAGGCTAATTGATATATTTGACATCAGTGTATGGAATGTCCAGTTCAGAAATGGATGATGGCAGGGTAGCTTGGTAGTTGAATCTACCTTTTCACTACCCATATTGCCAATGCAATAATCCAATCGGGAGGAACAGCAATAACATGTTTGAAGAACATTTGCAATTAGGACCAACTAGATATTATAAGATGTCTTTTAGTGAAAACCCCATATCAATAACATCATCTGTAAATTAGGAACAGAAATAAGATTTCCAAGATGGTAGCTATATTGTAATGTCAGATTTAGCACATTTTCATTTAGGACCAACTAGATATAATATCCAAGAACCACCTTGTTCATTTAAAACCAGCTAAACCTTGGTATGATGAGTTTTTAAAGTTTCGTGGCAATCCACCCATTAGTTTAGTAGCAGTGATAACTAGAAGTCCTAAGTGATTAATCATGAATGATCTACTTGACCTAGCAGTATACTTTTCCAGAAAAGTCCCAGCAAGGCCAAACCTGCTCCAAAAACAACTCATGTACTTCATCCGTGCACAGATAGACTTCTTCATGCCTAACTCTTGCGAGGAAGGCCACTCACAGAACAAAATTTAACCTTTAATCATTGAGAATCTGATGAATCAGAAGGACCTCCACTTGGAGAGTAATGAGGGAAAGTGGTGAGTTTTCAGGGACTGGTGCAGGGGCAACAATATCATCACCTTGAATGCATGTTGCTAACTTGGCAAACTCTCATGGGTGAACTTTGATCATCATGCATACCTTTCCCATATTAACACATTGGAGAAGAATGTGTTAGAGAAACACATTCTTGTCGAGGGTATAGACCTCTGCACTGTGAGACAGTCTAGTTGGTTCTAAATGAAAATGGTGGCACTAAAACATCCAGTATGGCTGCTACATTGACTATCTTGGAAATCTTATCACTACTCCTCCTGAATGAATGGTCTTATCAACATTAGGTTTTCACTAAAAGACTTCTTATGGTGTCTACAGGGTAGTTGCTCCAAAATGAAAATGGTGATGATCTGAAAGTATGGTGCCATGGCAGCCATTCTGAAAATCTTGTTATCTCTGCTCCAGAATAGAATGTCGTATTGACATGTAGTTTTCACTAGAAAATGATTTTGTGATGTCTAGTTTGTCCTGAAAGAAATGGTGCCAGTATGTCATCCAGTATGACCATCATGGCAAACATCTTCAAAATTTTGTTATAACTACTCTTTCTTGGTGGATGTTACAATTTACTAGGGTTTTCATGATCTCCTTTTGGTCCTATATGAAAATGGTGTCAGTCTGGCATCAATATGACCATCACAGCAACCAGCTTTTCAATATTGTTATCACCATTCCTCCTTGCCAGGATGTCATATATACATGGGAAGACAAGATGTTTATTGATGTTAGTTGGCCCTAAATGAAAATGGAGCTAAAATATTTTCATCATGGTGGCCATCTTGAAAATCTCGTTATTGCCTCTTCTCCTGAGTGTATGGTCAGACAGCAAGGGTTTTTCATCAAAAGGCTTTTTATGATGCCAACTTGGTCTAAAATGAAAATTGTGCTGATCTGAAGTTAAGCGTGGCCACCATGGCTGCCATCCTGAAAAATCCTAGTACTACTCCTCCCGAATGAAAAGTAATATTTACTTGGCATTTTCACCAGAAGACTTTGTATGGTGTCTGGCTGGTTTTAAATAAAGGTGATGCTGATCTGACATCAAATATGACCACCATTATGGCCCGTCTTGAATTGTTAGTGTTGTTACTGTGATGCCCCCTGATTATTTAGCCATATTGATATGGGGTTTACAACTAAAGACTTCTAATGAAATCTACAATCCAAAAAACAGCCTTGGCAGCTATGTTGAAAATCTTGTAACATCTAAATGGCTGGTGATATTGACATTCATTGTTCACCTAAAGAATTTCAAGTTGGTCATAAATGGAAATGGTGCTTATCAGGCATATACCACTATAGCAGCCAATTGGAAAATCTTGTTATTACATACAGCTATCATTCTTCATCCTTCAAGTTTGATGATGACCATGCCATCACCAACTAGTTTGGTTTCTGTGAGTAAGTAAGTTGCTGATCAGGCCAGTTTGTGCTCAAAACTATCACAGTGGCCATCTTAAAACCTGTTACTCCTGATCAAAAAGTAATATTTCCATGGATTTTTCACAAGAAGACTTGTTATGTCTAGTTAATCATAAATGAAGATGGTGCCACTTGCATGCACAATATGGCCATCACAGTGGCCATCCAAAAATCTTATTATCGTGACTCCTTCTGAATTGATGGTCGTATGAATAGCAAAAGATCAAATTAAGTTGTCCTGTTGGACCTAAATGAAAATGGTACCAGTATGATATCCAGTAAGGCCACTAGGGCAGCCTGTTACTGTTACCTCTTTACAGCAGAAAGCAATATCATGTTGTTTCCACCAGATGACATTTGTTGATATCTTCTTTGTCCTTCATCAAAATGGTACCAATATGACATCCACAGCAGCTAATTTGAAAATCTTGGGATGAGGAATGAAGACGACAGATTGTTCTCTTTCTTAGATGATATTTTTGCGTGGGGTGGGAGATAAAGATGATTTGTTCTTTTGTCTTGATCATTATGGTATGTCATGGGGTAGTGAGAATAGATTCAGTTATATCTGTGTCTGACATATTTATATTTACATTCATATAACTAAGTCTAATGGGCACCATATAGCCATCCTTATGTCGATTTTAAGCAGACATACATAAATACATACATACATACATACATACATACATACATACATACGTAATATTTTCAGTTCTGTTACATTTTAAAACTTTACTCTTAATTCACACTATATAGCCACTATTGTGCTGATGTGTCATTGAACCCAATGTACATACATATATATTTGTAAAGTTTTTCAGTTCTTTTTATTTACTTTTTTTTAAACTTTTGTTTTAGTTGACATCTTAGATCCTGTATTGTGTTGAAGGAACATTCAACCTTTAAACATAAACACACACTGTTCATAAACATTTTTTGTTTTGAGAGAACAATTCCTAAACTGTTCAAGATATTTCAACCAAATATGGTACACATGTCAAGCATATTTTAAGGGGGTGTCTTTTGATACTTAGATGTTTTCAAATTCAATTTTTTTATGTTTCCATGGAAACAAGCAGCATAAGTATATACATTAAAGTGCTGCATCATAACTTACTAAATTGTTAGTTACCACATTGAGATTGCTGGACCATGATGTATTATCAATAGGAGTCTTTTATGTAACTGGGAAATTGGTTTGATTTACCTGTAGATGACTTGTTTCTTTATCTTATAGTTATCTTGTATGTATTTTCAGAGTTGTAGTCACAGTGGTTTTTTTCATAGCTGGTTTGGCTGTTATGTATAGTTTCCAAAACAGAACCTTCTGCAAAAGAAGTGGAGCCAACAGTAAGTTCCAGCAAAATTTTACATAGCGAAATTTGGTTTAATTCTCACATGTGAATGACAAGACAAAGTATATTCAAAATTTCAGCATAACACGGTTGAGATCACATCAGTTTTCCGTAACAGATTCTGGCTATCAATTTATAGCAGGCTTTAAATCACTAAATATTTCTCAATGTTATGTATTTTTATACAGGGTCCCCATGCTACCAGGAGATCGGGGAAAAAGTCGGGAGAAATGATAATTTTTTTTCCCAACAGTGAAAAATCCTTGAATTCCGCAAATATTCATGGCAGTCAGGAAAAACCCGGGAATTTTCCACCACCACTTGATGCTCAAAACAATCATGTAATTGAGTCATAACTAAACTGATCGTGAGTTAAATTTTTGGAGTTCTAACCAGAATATTTGGAGGGTGCAGTATGGATCATTTGGGTGCTTGTAATAAACATGTATGAGTCAATCCAAACGCTCAGTGGATTAAATTCATCTAGTAGACTTTTATTTTCAAAATCAACTAACAATAAGTATCATTCCTTACATGGAAAGTATGAAAACCAGTCTAGCATCACAAGAGGCCAACATGGTCGTGGCAAAGCATAGCCACTTACTGGATGGCCTAGCAAACTTTAAACATTGTTAGATTGAGTGATACATGCATGAAATTGATATGAAAATTACTTATTTTCTCAGAAATTGTGAGTATGAAAATCATTATCTCTTTAATCTGCTGAAAGACAAGATAAAACAACGGCGTTGTTGAAATGTGACATGGTACTCGCAATTTGCATTGCTAGTCGCATGAGTACACAAATCGAACAACCCACATTTTCAAATGTTGTAGAGAAAAAAATAATAAATATTAATTGAAGTCATATACTGGTTGTAATAAAAATACAAAAACAAAAGAACACAAAATTCTCCATATTTATATATTCGGAGAGCAACTTCTGGAGTTTTGTTGTATAACATGACTACCATGTTGACATGTGCTCTCTCTCTGCTTGATAAATTAGACTGGCCAGATTGCTGGATTTTACAAAAAGTATCTGACTTTCATTTAATATAATTTAATTTCTGTATTACAACATTAAAAAGGGGTTTGTTGTTGATATCACGTGACTATTGGACTTCCGATATCATTGTTTGAGATTTGTGAAGTCATGTGACTAGTAATGCAAATTGAGAGTACTGGGTCAGGTTTCATCTATGCCTTAGTTTCGTATAGTCTGTCAGCAGATTAAAGACATAACAATTATAATACTTGCCATTCCTGAGAAAATAAATCATTTTCCTATCGCTTTCTAGGCCCGCTGGTAAGCGACTACCATATGTCGCTACCGCACGATGGCGGCAAAATTCCAAATTTTCTATATGCAATTGAAATGACCCCACACCCTAACCTAAATGTCCAAATATGAAAATTGGGTGAGAATATTCGGAGGAAACCCGAATTAGAAAACGGACTGCTATTCATTTTAAGCCAAATTTGTAGTCCAAATTGTAGAATTTCAGAGCTGAAATGAGAATTGTCGTCCCTTGTATTATGTATTAAAAACAATATGAACCCCTGTATCAATACAGGTGTGGGGACTGGTTTAATGAATTACAAGAAGACAAGTTGATTTTACAGAAAATGCAGTCCTTGTTTGTACAACAGTATATAATTTTGAAGGTCTTTTGTCAAAATATAAATCAACCCTTTTGAAAATGTTTTTTAATGATGGATTTTTAACCAAATCCTCTTAGGAGATTAGGTTGTTTGAAAAATCTTGTTTGGGATTTTATTGGTGCAGATAAATTCAGGGTTAAACTCTTTCCATTACAAACAAGATTCTAATTATTTGCATTTATGGTCATATGTGAACCTTGAAAAAGTTAATTTCATCCTGGAAAAATCCCGGAAATGACCTGGAAATTTATCTTTAGAAAAGTGGGGGAACCATGCTTATAGTACTGTTATTGTAATTGTTAAAATGGAGTAACATTTCATTGTATACACCCACCATAGGGTGGAGTGTATTATGTCTTGATGGTATCCATCCATTTAGCTCTCTCTCTCTGTTACCAAGTTTGTTTCCTAACAGTAACTAAGATTCTCCATCCATCCATTGTTACCAAACTTTCTGGATGGCTTGCACGGTATGGAAGACCTGTTGATAAATGTTTGTGTCAAATGTCACAGATCTTGATCACAGTGAAAGAAGAAAAATTGTTTCCACACAATTACTCAAGTTATGAGACTTTGTAGATGGTATGCATTTGGGGTAAGAAAGGAGCCTAATGATTTAAAAATGAAAAGTTAAGATGTCAAGCCCACCATGATGGATATAACAAAACTGGTTTCCACATGATAAGTCAAGTTTTCTAGCTCATAGACTAATAGTTTCAAGGCCTGCATGTGAGGTAAGGATGTTATGATGTGAATTATTCAAATGTCAGGGTCACAGTGGCTGACGAAAGATTTTTTTTCTCCACATAATAACTCTTTCTTCACTATCGGCATTTGCCAAAATTTGTGTATGGCTTGCATTGTAGAATTTTAGGTCAAAGGTCCAGGTCACTGTCACTGAAAGAAGAGAATGTGTTTCATCACAATAACATTGTTTTTCTGTCACATTTTTGAAACTTTCTGCACTTGGGGTAAGGAAGAATTATGTCAGTTTTGGGGTTTAAAGGTGAAAGATTGAAAGTAAGTGTGAATAAAAGAAGAAAAATGGTTTCTGCCCATTAACATTAATTCAACATCACATAACTGGATGAAACTTTTTGCATGATTTGCTCTTGGGGTCGACCGCTCCGGTGGTCTCATAGTTTGTGTCTACCTCGGATGCAGGAGGTCATGGGTTTGAACCCAGCGGAGTCATACCAAAGACTTATAAAAATGGTACTAACAGCTGCCACGCTAGGTGCCCAGCATTAAGAGGTTAGTGCTGGGATTGGTCGGCCTGGTGTCAGGATGACGCGACTGGGTGGGACATCATGATACATGTCTGCGGCATGAAGCCCCGGTGCTAGACATCACTATAAATTGTTACACTGCAGACATCGTAGCGATATGACTGAAAAATTCTTAAAGCTATTTTAAAAACCCAAATATCTCACACACACACACACACACACACACACACACTTGGGGTAAGGAAGAAGCCTATTGATTTTGAGGTCAAAGGTCAAAGTCACAGTAACCAAAAGAAGAAAAACGGTTTCTGCATTGTCACAGTAGTTCTACATCATAAACCTGAAACAATCTAGTATGTGGTAAGAGAGAAGCCTATGAATTTTGCTGTTAAAGGTGCAATTGTCTGGCCTATGAATTAAAGGTGCAATTGTCTGCACATAAATTTCAGTTTATGTTGTTCACAGAGTACCATTAACTATGACATAGAGTACTTTTAAAGAGGTGTAAAACCAATTAACTATTTCATAGAGTACTTTTAAAGAGGTGTAAAACCAAGTGTATAATATGCTTTTTATGCTACTCACATTCATTATTTAATATGAGACAGAAGTCACAATCATGTTATTTTATGTCAAATATCTCCCAGAGTTCATAGCTCTATAATACATATGCTGCAAAGTAAGTATTGATTTTACAAAAGCAGACTACTTTAAATTTTTATGCCCCTGCTGCAAGGATGGCTGTAGACTTGTTGCACTGTTTATTTCCATTTGTACCTTCTTTTTGTCATAACATCTTTTTTACACTACCTGCAGCTTTAATTTTGTAGCTATTTCAGAGATTAGATTATCATATATTGATCTCAGATCTATAGGTTATGTTGCTCTAGTGATTTGTTTTTCTCCAGTTGTTTACTCTTTGAAGTGAATATTAAATACAATCATATAGCAAACTGTTGTACAGTGTTATTTGTATAGCAGGTACTTGCAATTATTACATTGCTATCTCTTTTTCTGTTACTAGTTCCCAGTCCGAGAGAAAATTTCCCCCATTAGTAATTGTACATGGAGCTGCAGGTACTGTAGCTGAGCTGGTACAGCATCGAACATGTAATCCGAAGGTCATGGGTTCAGTGCCCACCCAATTCAGGTGAGGTTCTGCTGCCTCAGTGTGTCCTCAGGAAGGGCACTTAGCCTCCTCAGCATGACAAAGCCAATTATGTTTTGCAAGTGCTAATTAGACCAATACAGGCAAAAACAAAGTAATTGGAGGTCTAGAAGAAATGACAACACAGTCCCAATATGATGCCTTCATCACATCTCTTCATTCAGAGCATCCTTCATTTCCATTAAGTAAACTTAGTGTAGTATAACTTGTGTCTTTTTGACCTCAAGATTTTTGCCTATTCAGGTGTCTTTTACCATCATTTCAGTCTGGGGAAAGGCATTTAAATTTGCAAATGTTGGTGATAGAGATAATCCATGAGATTTCGGCCACCATTTGTTGATGGAAAAAATATATAATTAAGTCATAACTGAAAAGATCAATAGTTAAATTTACTGACATCTTACCAGAGTATTTAGAGGATGGGAAACATGTCATTCAGATGAGACGCTTGCCCAAAAAATTTGTATGGTCAGTCCAAGCATTCCGGTTACTATATAGGTCAAATAGACTGTCAACCTCTTAGTCCACTCCATCATATTTTCATATGTGGAAGATAAGAAAACCAGACTAGCATCACACTGTATCAACACATCTGCAGTGTGTGATCTTGGTAAATGTTCGAGTGAAAAAATTAATGTCTCTCTTCCCTATTTTCCCTTATGATGTGTAAATTTAGCTAAATGTTATTGTGATAAATCTTTCCAGATGTTTGCACTGGGAACATGGGGTTAAACAGTATCATTAATATTAACCATAAACACTCCCAACTCAACTTTGTAGTGAATTTTCCTATCAGACCTTGCTAAATACATAGACATCTACCAACTGTACAGTGCCAGTGGTTTCTTAGTTAGCATTTAAGTATTTTGTATTTATATATTTATTGTGGGTTTAATGCCGTGAAAGTTGACACATAGCAGCCAGTAAATTTTGGTGCAGAAGGAAACCAGGAAAACCTTGGGAAGAACCACTGACCCATGTGAAACTACTGGCAAGTCTTCTAACATACCCATGTTGGCTGAGCCAGGACTTGAATCCACGTGGACAGAGATGAGATGTCAGTTAGACCACTTGGCCACCTGGAGTGTCAAGTATATTTAAGTAGAGTGTGTTGAGTAAATCTGAGTAATGATATGGAGATGTATATGCTGCTGCAACTGATAGACTATACATGGCGGCCAATGTAAGTGGTGGTGAAAGAAGACCCTGGTAAGACCAGGAAGACCCTGGTAAGAACCACCAACCCATGGGAAGCTTTCTCACATACTCACAGAGGATCTAATCCTTCAGGATTTGTGGTCCAAGGCACAATATTTGCTTGCAAATCTACAACTTTAAAATGCATTTTGTTTTTCTAGCATTGCAGGAGTACATCAGTCAGGTAAGACACATCTGTGGCATGGTCATCACAGATGATACATCGGTGTGACATATAGCAGACAAAACGGAGGCACTCAGACCCCTTCTGTTTGCTTGGAAGTCTGGGACCTCCTTCAGTGGCCAGCTTCATAAGGTATAATTCTCAGAATCTGCCACATTCCATGCAAGAGGATTACTGTAGCAGACAGTGTAGTCTTACAGAATGGTCTCTGTACCAAATGGTAGCAAGGAGTTTCTTTTGGCTGTAAAGTAACCACTTTTTGTCTCCCCATTGCAGAACAGAAGGCATGGGAAGTGGATGCCTTCATTCTAAAGTTGACTTGACTATGCATTATGCCTTCCCATCTTTCAGAATTATCCCTGAAGTTAATCAAAGAGTCATGATTTCATCATCACAACTTATCTTGATAGCCTGTCTGTGGTGCCAGCAGATATGGTTCAGTGAAGTCGACTTGTTTGTGGACCAACCCAGGGAGTGATCTGCTGTCACAGCACAGTCACTTATGCACACGAAACCATAGATACTCCAACTTCACACCTGGTGCATATCAGATGACTTATCTGCCAAGATCCGTTTTTGAGCATGGTTGCAGACTGCATCACTCAGGCTAGGGGGCAGTTTACCACCAAGATATGTGATGCCAAGTGGAGCATATATTGTATTTTGTGCAGTCAGCATGGCATTGATCTAATCTATCCCTTTTTGACTGCAGATGCAGATTTTCTTTCTTTTCTACAAAGAAGATTGATTAATTTCCTCCATTAAGAGCTATGAAACAGCCATCTCCGTACTCTTAATATTTTGATGGCCTCCATCTCTTAGAACTTTTGACGTATTGTGAGCTCCAGAAACCAGTCTCATTAATGCCTAGGTGGAACAATACGTGTGTTCTTTCATTGTTTATATAAACTTTCATAAACCTCTGAGTGAGGTTTTTGAGAACCTTACCCTGAAGACAGTTTTTCGTCTTTACTTAGCATTAGCCAGGAGAGAGAGTGAAATCATTGGTGAAATATGGTTGCCTTTGTGTCAGTTGCATCTATTAGTCAGGTTCTCTTCTATGCCAACCAAGATTTCTGGCCAAGAATCAGGTACCTGAACCAATTCAGATCCCTAGTCTCAGCCATACGTTTGCTAGGAAGGATCAATGTAGACTTTTTGTCCAGTCAGAGCCTTATGTTTATATTGGCGTAATCAAAAGGGAAAAGAAATGGTTGTGAACTTGTCTTTATTCTTCTCAGAGATATTTTGGCAGCTCCATTTCTGGGTGGATGAGATCTGCTGTCAAAAGAACTTATAAGACTCCCACTGAGAGATATTTTCATCATGAGAAACAGAACCCATGTGGCTTAGGCTGTTGCTGCATCTAGGGCTTGTACTAATGATTCCTTTGTGCATTTTGTCCTATTGTGCCAGGCCAGCAATTTGTCAGCAAATCTTCCAGTCTACAGTAACATTCATACTGGAAATAGATGTCAAATTCTCTTTGACAGCTACTATGCAACTAGTAAGGCAGCACTGTATTAGTGAAGTGTATTTTTATAGGGTAAAACTAATTTTAATTAAGTCATTTTTACTGGATTCCCTCCTCTCTCCCTCAGTGATGTCCTCTAGTCTCAGTCCAAGTAGAAGGAAATGTTATTCTGAATGAACAGAAGTAACTAAGTTATTGGACTGGAAATGTATTGTTTGTTTTATTCTGGTCTTCCATTATTCACAATGCACTGAGACTAGTGTTAGGAAAAGAGGTGGCAAGTAATAAAAACAGGTAAGTGAAGGAAAAGAGATGGCAATGTAATAAAAGCAGGTAAGTAAAGGAAAAGAAGTGGCAATGTAATAAAAGCGGGTAAGTAAAGGAATAGAGGTGGCAATGTAATAAAAGCAGTAAGTGTTGCAATAAAATTAGCCCTCCAGAAACTACTTTCATTGTTGGTTGATCTCTGGTAACTTTTGCTCTTGATTGCCTGCAAGTAATAGTCTACAAAAAGTAGTCCTTTATCTGAAAGGACTTTTAAAGGAATTATCCTTCTTTCTCGTGATAAAACTGTCCTAAGATTTGGTTGTAAACAAAATTATTTTATATCTAAAATGTTTGGAGGAAATAAAATTATTTACAACAAATATGTCAGAAAACTTGTATTATAGTGGAGTTAAGCAAAAATCAACTGCTGTTTTCGTTTTGGAAGTTAACTCTCTATTATTATTAGCATGTATATATGATGAAATCAAAATCTCAGAAGTCCATATATCAGCTGGGTTTTTCTTACATTGTTTATGTAAATGCTGTTGTTTCCAAAGAAGAAAATGCCTTCAACAAATTCAGCAAGTTTTGATAACACCTTTTTATCACATAGTCTGTACACTTTGCCTACAGTGTGTGCAATTTCATGTTTTTGATATTATACTTGTGAACAAGTCACTTTATGTGATTCTGATTGGTCCAAATAACCCCATGAAATTATTGTGCAGTTTGGTGTCTACTGATTGGCTGTGATTGTGGGAAAACTTTTTTTAACCCCTCCTTCTGGAATTTTCTGTTTTCATTGAACATTTTTGGCTGCCATTTTTTGATTCGACTCGCAAAAGGGAATCGGGAAAAAAATGGTCTCATCTGTTTTAATATTGCCAATTTACCCCCACAGGGGTTTGTTATGTCATGTATAACATATCATAACATGAAAAATGGCAAAACCCCCGAGACAAGAACAATAGCAACAAGTACAACTATTGGTATTGCTTAGATGATAACGAGGGTGGGGGCGGAGATGGATTGACGTTATGTCTGTAGCATGGAATCCACCCTATATACAAGTTTGGTTGAAATGTGAACTTTCTAAAGTATATAAACGCACTTTTGTTCACAGAAGAATGTAGGCATAAACCAGTCTCCCCAACTGACAGAACTTTATCCAACCACAGCATATTTATGTGGTAAATATGTGATTCAAGTTCCACTCAAAGAGATTTGTTTACATCTTCTCTGCAATCTGATGTAAGTTCCAAATCAAATACTGCAAATATCCGGTCACAAATTCATTACAGTAAATATGTGTATTTCTGCATCCAGTATTCTTGAGTTCACAAAAATATCGCAACAATGTAATGTTTGGTTGTGATGTGGAATTTAAACGTAAACACTGTCACTGTGTTGTGTAGGCCAACTCAGACCGGTACTGTGCACCATATCAAACAATGTAACATCACACACACTGGATATTTTGTGTTGACAAATGTTTTCTTTTGTAAACTGTTCTGTTTATTTGGATGGATGCTTATTCTTTGATTTATAGATGTCAAAAATGTATAATATACTTTTACTATTTCAACTTTGTTTGGGACTGTTGTTTACACACAACAAATGAAAGATACAGCGTCTGTCGGAATGAACTAAATTATTTGTTCTTCTTCCTGTCTAAATAATTTCTACTGAAATAAAACTATGTGATAAAAAGAATCTTGAATGGGTAAGGATTTAATATTAAATTTATGAAACTCTTTAAATAATATCCAGCTTTTGGCAAAAGCTGATGTTATTCAACTTCTTTCATAAATTCAATATTAAATAGTTACCCATTTGAGATCCTCTGTTAATATTACCTGATATCATCTAGATGTTTGATAATAAGCAAGATCCATGCATATTAATGGGTGATTTGGCAACTGTTGGTTTGAGTTTGTCACCACTTTGGTATCCATGCTTCGGATTGATCTTGATCAGCTCGGGAATATAAGATGATCTGATAAGAATGAGTAAGAGCTGCAGATGAGCATGATTTTTGCGAGACTGGCTGACAAATCCGTATTTCTGATCCAGTTTGAAATCTGTATTTCTGATCCAGTTTGATCAGACTTTAAATGTATGGGTTTATCATCAAGATCTTGGACAAGCTCAGCAATGACCAAGTGTTATGTATTTTTAAATTGTATTGTATTTTGACCATTGTAGGTAATTAAGGTAGAGGTTTGGCCTACCTGACTATTCTAAAGTTATTAGTCATGATTTTTATAAATAAATTGTATAATATTTGAGTTCAAGGTCTAACCTCATTTACAAACTTAGAATCTTCTGGAAGTGAACTTTTGACCCACATCTTGGTCATTTTATTGTGTAAGGCTGTGGTAAACAAAATTATTCATTCCTATTGTAAGATCAGTCTTTGGAATTATTTATTGTTTGGTTCAGATAAAATTGGAGAGGAATCATTTATTTAACATTTATTTATTGGAATTACAAAGTGCTTATATACTTTTTGGACTAAAACAGCATGAAGTGATTCTTGTGAATTCATTCAAAGACATTCTGGATTGTATTACTATGATACATCAAGACTGTCAGTACATCAATCTATTCAAGACTGTTGGTACATCAGCACATTTTAACATAAATGATCACTTGTTTTAGGGAAAGTTTGAAACTACTGATGAACAGAAAAACTATATTGGAGAGATGAGTTTAGACTATGATGCTCATGTGATAATGACAATCTTGAAGATAAAGTTGATGAGATTGGCAACTGGAAGTTAATTTGAAAATTGTCTTGGACGAAAAAGTTAAAAGCATGATCTTTAGAACAAAAGTAAAATGGAAAGTGAAGGCATAGAGAAACTCTAAATAATTCTAATTTGAATACCCCTTTTGACTCTCCAAATCCTTTTACATGCAAACTATCTGCAGATGAAAAAGAAAGCACTTGAAGGCCCTTTATCACTATAAGAATGTCTATACACACTGAAAAACATGAAGAAAGGCAAGTCATCTGGCTTACATTGTTTTATTGCTAAGTTCTATACATTTTAGTGGATTGACCTGGGGCCATTTTTGGTTAGAACCCTAAATTGTGCATACAAAAACAATAGTGTATCAGTTTCACAAAAGCAAGGAGTTATCACATGTAATTCTGAAAAAGGAAAATCAAAATTTTATTTTAAAATATTGGTTACCTATTTTGCTTTTGAATGTTGATCAAAAAATTGCATCATCGATTGTGCACAGAATAAAGAAGGGCTTATCACAGATAATAAGTGAAACATTCGTTGGGGTTGGGGGTTGGGTTGAACATGTGTTGAATGATTGACATATCAGTGACTGTACATGTCTAATTTTTTATTTAATTGAAAAAAACCAGGAAGATTACATTCCAGCACTTTTATTCCTTCATTATTTTGAACATGTTTTCATTCAGTAGAATGGTCATTTGTAGAAAAGTCTTTAGAGTTGGTCTATTTTGGTCCTTCTATCTTGAAATGGTTTCAAACCTGTTATGATGATATGTCTAGTTGTGTGTTAAATAATGGAAACTTTTACTGTTTTTTTTTCTCTCTGTAGCATGGGGTCAGACAGGTAGATCCCTTTGTACCATACGTATTCATAATAGCTCTGGAGTTATTAAGCACTGCTCTAAAAAAGCAGTCTAGATATAAATGGTATAAATATCAACAGCTCTATTTAATAAGTCAGTATGCTTCAATGCTCTTACTATCTGATGATGCCAACTCCGTCAACGCTGCTTTAAATTTTCTAGATACCTTCTCTTGCTGCTCTGGATTCTGGGTGGTCTTTGACAAAACCAAGTTTGTATGGCTTGGTGCAAAAAGGGGTTATGGTTTAGAATTAAGAAAAGCAAGACATATTAATTAGAATCACTCCAGTCATTTTACACTTCTTGGAATTAAATTTGATTGGAGCAAAAGCAACACCACTATAATAAATTATACAGATAAAATTGAAAATTGAATCAGTGAGATAATTATTTTGTCTTTTAGAAATCTGTCCATGGTTGAAAAAAATCACAGTAATTAAATTTGTAGCTTTGTCGATGCTTGCTCACTGTTTTGTGGTGCTTCCTGACTCTCCAAAGGAAACCATGCAGTATATTCAAACAGTCTGCTTACACTTCCTTTGGAGTGGAGAATGGGATAAGATGAAAAGGAACATTTGAGTAAGTGACTAACAAAATGGTGGGCTGATCGTTGCCAGGGGGTCCAAAACACGGTCAACTTGTTGGCATTTTGAATCAAATGGGAGTTACTTTAGATGTGATGTAGTTCACCATCTTTTGAAAATCTAAATAATTCCATAAATTTTGGATTTACATCTCTTTGAACACATGTATAAAAGACTTCCTCCTCTTTCTTTGTTCAATTTGTTTTAGAAATATTAAAACTTGACATTGCAAATATTGGAAACAGACAACACAGTTTTTACTAAGTCAGAAATAGACTATTCTAGGAACAAGAAATGGAAAGTGAGCAGTGTGTTTGCTTGTTTATATAGGGAGCTTCCATTTGCATTGAAATGCCATAATTTTGCAGTGTTAGGGACCCTTTGGCAACAATAAGGTTAGAAATTATGAATCAGTGTATGAAATGACTAAGTTTTGTGCAGTTTTTTTTATATCTGTGACTCTTTCATTTTTACAATTAGTAGGAGGTTGTGCTATTTCATTTTTACAATTGGTAGGGGGTTATGCTATTTCATTTTTACAATTGGTAGGGGGTTATGCTATTTCATTCTTACAATTGGTAGGGGGTTATGCTATTTCACTTTTACAATTGGTAGGGGGTTATGCTATTTCATTTTTACAATTGGTAGGGGGTTATGCTATTTCATTTTTACAATTGGTAGGGGGTTATGCTAATATTATAATAGTAGATTGCATAAAATGAAAGTCTGAGAATCATAATTATGTACTTTTTATAAGGAAGCTGAAGAGACTCTGCTTCATTTAGCTTTTGGATGTCATTTTGTGAAAACAGTATTAATAAATTTTAGATCAGTTCTAAACATCTCTCCTGGAAGATTAAGTTCTATATAATGATTATTTTCATTATTATGTTTCAGGCTCACAATACACAAGCATTTCACAAGGTAAGAGTATTTTATAAACAAGGCACCGTATTTGCCATGTAAAATATGGATCTGATTACAATGTACCTGAGCATAATGTACACCTGATTATCATGTGCACTTGATTACAAATACATTTAGATATGATGCACACCTGTTTTAAATGTACACATGAATATAATGCACATCTTATTAATGTGACATGACTGCATAATGCACTTAATCATGATGCATACATGATTATAACTCAAACCTGATTACAATGTACACCTTCTATAAGAAAGCTGATAACAGTCCATGCCTGGTTACAATGTGTAGATGAATATAATGTGTACCTAATTACAGTTTACATGGATTACAGTGCATATAGGATTATAGCATCCACCGGATTACAATGCACGCATGGATATAACATCCACCTAATCACAATGCACACATGGATATAACATCCACCAGATTACAATGCACACATTGATATAACATCCACCTAATTACAATGCACACATGGATATAACTTCCACATAATCACAATGCACACATGGATATAACATCCACCTAATTACAGTGCACATAACTAGAATGCACACATTATCTGATTATACAATCCACCAGACTACCATGCATGCATGGTTATAATGTCCACCAGATTACAGTGCATACCTCAAGGGTCACGCTACTAGGCGAAGTGGGCAAAAAAGTTGTCTGAGAAATGTAAACTTCGCCTTCTTCTGTTAGGAAAGTGAAAACGACTTCACCCTCTGATTTTTTGGACGTAAAATGGCTGTAGATTATGACTTTTGAAATGCCCCCTCGCTGTAGCCAGTAAGTTCTGGCACTGTCATAACCCAGGGTGAAATGTATTTACGTTGTGTTGATACCAGTCAGCTTACGGCGACAAAGAAATTCTTGCACATTCACATGCAAGTTTTAATAGCTAACTGACCATTAACCCTTTCTGGAGCAAGATATCACTGCTCGATTTCATGAAGTTGGGCCTACTGTACTATGATGAAAATATACCAAATTCTGTTTCAAAATTTAAACATCAATATGCAGATAGTAATTTGCTTGTAAAAAATATGATCGGTGAAGAGCGTTTTCTAATTTATTTCTTTGTTTTATAAATGGAGATTTTAATGGCTGTATTTGTGTATTTTCTTGATAAAATCAGTTTGAAACCGTAAATGAACTTGTAATGGTGGACATCGCTGTGTATATGATATACCAGTTCATTAAACTGTCTGTATTCGTAAATAATTGGGCAAATAGATTCAGGAAAATATATAATGAAAACAAAGTTTAAATATTATGTGATAGGAGATTTAGCCTAAATATTTAATAATGTAGGTCAGAAACATGTGACAATCTCTGTTGTGCTGCAAGGTCAAGGTTGTTTTCTGACATACCATAATTAATTTTCGTGAAAATACGAAAAATATATATAGTAGTGAAGCAGATACTATTCAACCAATGCATATCGTTATTACCAGTAGGTAGACAAATAATACAACCATAAATATGCAGTCCTATTAATGAATTTATGTAACGAAGCAATAAAGTGAGTAGTTATATTAAGAAAAGCCCTCTTTCTAAAAATAGATGCACTCACATGGTGCAATACGTGTTCTTGGATGTTTCGGTTGGGGGAAAAAAGGGTCCAGTTTAGTTATATATCGACTTTAGTGCTTCAGTGTGTTTGTGAATAGTTGCAGTAATGTTTTATTGGGAACAAGGAAATCAGGACGAAGAGTATTGTTTGAAGTCGCTTGTGCACTTATTCCTATGTACATGTATTAGTGGTTGTTTCAAAGAATGTTAGAAATCTTTTTGACCGCAATTTTACACAAAACTTGTAACAAATAAAATAATTAAGTGGTAGTTTATTAAGCATTTTTACCAACTTGCAATTACAAGACACTAATCTTGTTACTGCTATTAGTTAAAATTAATTACAATGTATAGCTTCTGCTGTGCTTTTTAAGTCATATGGCCAAAATACACTGCATTTACATCAATCCAAACACACACATACTACAAGTATGGATAGAATGGGTATGAATGTAATAATTTTTATACATGTACAAAATGTGTTGATAATAAACATATAACACATATTTTTCAACTTGAAAATAAGGCATTGCTTAAAACTGTAAAAGCATACTGAGAAATAGAGCACATAA
>JAECUM010002691.1:67500-80388 GCA_016617855.1 Megalonaias nervosa | reverse complement strand
TATAGCTAGCCTAAATCTGAAACATTGTATCAAAAAAGTTAACGCGGAATGTGCCAAAGCAGCTGGTATGTGACAGTCCACGAAAAGTCTGCTTTAGTTCATTCAGAAACAAATTGTTTGTTTACAATAGAAAATAGTTCCTTTATTCGCGTGAATGCAGTATGAATTGAACACGCGAGTTCAATATCGTAAAATATTGCATGATTCTGACAATGTAAAGTTAACGGAGAAAAAAAAAATGAGCATATAATAAGTAGATTTACCTTTGTAGTGTTTCATTTACATGCTTATTTGAGAAATGGGCTTGAGCGTTACGTAGAGAATTATTAGACGCGAGGCGGAATTATGTAGATTGTTAGTTTGTGGTCAGAATTAATTTTGTAATTCGCTATTAGGTTACTTCGTAGTAAACCAGTGCATTTATTAATGCGTTATATTAGAATTTACACATGCTTGAATTGTGAATTTTGAAACATGGTTGAAGTATGTAAGATTAGATACTATGGACGTATGCATATATTAGAGTATGGATATTTGAATAATTGCGCACGTTGTATGAGTTGTAAGGTAATACAATGCGTCTGAATGTTGTGCTATTGGTTAGTATAACGGAATTAGAAATATGTGCTGATGTGACGGAATTTATTGATGTATGTATAAGACGTAATTGATACCGTGCTGTATTATGACGTTTGTTTTACCATACAAGAACGTACGGGTATCGATGTGAACGAATGTGTGAACGACGAAATTTAATAGCCGTTATCTGATGATATGCTGTGTGTAGTGTGAGATGAGAGGGGCTAAGAAAAAAATTTTTTTGTACCGTCCTTGTGTCTTCAAGAGTTGGAGAAGGAATTGAGACTGTAGCCGAGACAGTCGAAGTCGACAGAAGTGTAGTCGTGTGAGAGAAATTGGAGGAGGAGGAGGAGGAGAAGGAATCTAGTGAATGTGGAGGAAGAGGAGGAGAAAGAGTCTAGAGAAAGTCGAGGAAGAAGAGGAGAAGGAATTTGGAGAAAGGTCGGTGAGGAAAAGGAGAAGGAATTGGGAGAAATAGGAGAGAGGAAGGATACAACAGATGAGTAGAAATACAAGGACAGGTGGAAATCAATCTCACACTGCTAATCAAGTAATGCAATAGGCTTATTAAAGGGTCGAGCGGAAGGAATGTAATTGGAAATTTGAGTCATTTGATTATTGAATTGTTATTAAACTGTTATTCGTTGAATTTCAAACTTTTTGTATATTTAACCATCTAACCGTCAGCATTGCTGACTGGGGACTCGAAACTTTACATCTATCTTTCACTAAATTTAGCTTCCAACAAAATAGAGCTTGGGTGGGACTTCTGTAATAGTTTAAATAAAATACTGGGAACAACCCACCCCAACTATATGCTTCGTCACAGAGGCGGCTTCGTCCGGGATCTGAATTGGACATAAATATTATCTTTACTACCTAAAGTATTAGTTATTAGGAAGTATTAGTGAACGGTTGTGAGATATTTTCCATCCCGTGTGCTTTGAATTTTTATGATTTCCAACTTGTGTATGTTATATTTTGATATTTGCATGCTTGGTAGATTTCAGTTACTTGCAGTAGTTGTGAAGCAAATATCGGGCAAAAATATCTTACCTGAGCGAAGTTAGTTATTGACAACAGGTAAGTATTGGGTTAGGAGTTTGTAACATCTATCAATTGTTTAGGAAACTGAGACAGGGTGTCACTTACCGTTAGTATCATCATAAAATGGCTACAAAAAGATGATTAAAGAGTATCGCGCAATGGGCACGGGAGATCGCCTAGCAGCGTTCATGGATAAGATAATCAAAGACTGGAGGACCGAAAAAGCAGCGGAAAGAGCGAAGTAGCTGGCCGGGATATAAGCGGACAGATAGAAAACGAAGGAGCTGGAACTGGCCAGGATATCAGCGGACAGAGAGACACAGATGGAGCTGGCAAGGATAGCAGCGACCGCGAAAGAAAGAGAGCTCGTTCACGCTCTCTAAATGGAGAAATTAAGGGTAGAAGGTAGGACTGCCGATAGGGACGACTCCAGTACGAGTTCTGGAGGGAGCGTACGACAGATTATTGACCACCGAATGGTACAGATAAATATGCCACGATTCAACGACAAAGATGAGTCCATTGACGATTTCCTATTGCAATTTGAGAAACTCGTGTGCGTTCATAAAATTCCAGAGCAACATTGGGTCATTAACATCTCGGCCTAATTTGCAACTTGCAGTTTGCGAAGTTTACCATAACTTAGCCGTAGAAGAAGCTGACGACTACAATGTGTTCAAGAAGGCCCTTTTTTGCCATTATCGGCTGACCGCCGAAACGTACAGTAAACATTTTCGGGATTCGAAGAAAAAGGCAACGGAAACTCACTCTCAATTCCATACCCGTGTTTGAGGGTTATTCGAGAAGTGGATGAAGATGGCAGAAGTTGAACGATCGTATGACGGGTTACGCGAAGTTATACTCAAGGAACATGTCCTGAGTACTTACCGTCGGGAGTTGACAGTATTCGTAGCCGAGAGAGAGAGAGAGCACAGGACTCTCGAAGAGATCGTCAGCATTGCGGAGAGATACGAGCAGGTACACTCGAAGAGTGGAGTTTCCGGGGGTACGGACCGACCCCGACACACTGAGTCGCGCCGTGTGGTTGAGGCAGAGCCGGCTGTCCGGAACCATCAGGACGAAGGGAAGGTCGGAGGGGGATCTACAGGTAAAGATGCCACCTACCCGGACGGGCTTCTCCCACGAAAACGGGCCTTGCAGGACGGCGAGGGCCGCCGTCGTGCTACAAATGCAAGCGCCGAGGGCATTTTGCAATGGAGAGTCCCAAGGTCAGGCAGACCCAAGTGAATGCCGTCGCTAGGGAGAAGTGCGAAACAGGGTCAAGCTGTAAACCAGCAAATCTCGCGTCCGCAACTGTCAACGGAGAAGGTGCCACCTTCTTGTGCGACACCGGGTGTAGAGTTCCCGCCCTCGTCGACAAGAAATACGTGAAGCCTGAGGACTACAAAGGGGAGGTAATTGAGGTCCAGTATGCGAACAGCGCGCGTGACCCGTTGCCAGTGTCCGTCATTGACCTCGATTCACCGTACGTGAAGGGGACATTAAATCTGCGTGCTTGGATGGGCTAACACATGAAGTCATACTGGGATGTCGTTATGTGTTTTCGCAACCGAACCCCGAAACCTGCACACCGACGCCGGTGAGTGCTGTCGAAACCAGGTGCAAGAGTCGTCAGACGAAACCGACGACGATGGAAGTTACGTCAACACCGGTCAGTAACGTACTTCCGGTCGAGTTGAGGAAGCTTCAGCAGGAAGACGTAACTCTGACGCAGTTGCATAAATACGCTGCAGAGGGAACGGAGAAAGAAACTCCGAATGACGCAGTGAAGTTCGTATACAAGAAGGGGATCTTGTATCGCCACGCCAGGAAAGGACTTGAGCACTTCAAGCAAGTCGTAGTGCCCAAGGAGAAGCGAGGTGAAGTGATGAAACTTGCTCAGGAAAGTCTGATGGGATGACACATGGGAATTGCCAAGACGCATGATCGTCTTGCTAAGGGATTCTACTGGCCAGGGGTCCAAGGAGATGTTAAGCAGTTCTGTCTCTCCTGTGACAAGTGTCAGAGAATGGCACCGAAAACAGATCATCGACCCGTCCCCTTGGGTAGTACACCCCTTATCGATGAACTATTTAGACGCATCGCGATGGATTTGATCGGACCGATAAAACCCGCGTCGGCACAAGGAAATCGGTATATTTTAACGGTCGTAGATTACGCTATATGCTTTCTGGAGGCTGTCGCGTTATTTAATGTTGATTCGGAAATCGTTGATGAAGCGCTGCCGAGAAGAACTCCTCTGTATAGGAGAGGGAATGCCTCGGAATCGTGTTCGGGATATTACGGTTTGAGCGGAACTTATATGGGTGGAAGATCACGTTGGAGACCGACCACCAACCTCTCGCGTTTCTCGTGCAGACGAAATTGTCAAATGGACGCTTGATGCGATGGTCGCTGTCCTTACAGCAGTACTAGATGCAGATCAGATACGTGAAAGGAACTGAGAACATAGGCACCGATTTCATGAGCAGGGGCGCTGCAACGGCATAGGACGCCCAGTAGAGAACCGTATGTTGTGTATATATTCATGTCCGTAGTCAGCGTGTAGTGTCGTTATGATTTTGTTCTTTTATTGCGTGTAGTAACGCACATTTACATTTGGAACAATTTTGGGGGAATAAAATCCCGATTTTATTCTCAAGCGTGGGGTGTGTGTGTGTGTGTGTGTCACGTTTGCTAAGCCCCAGCTATAAAGTCATGTATAAGCTATAGTCTACCTGTCTTGGGAATATTGCCGCGGCCTTGTGTTTGATCTCTAAAGATTGCCGTGGGATTAGTGTTGAACTCTTTACCATGACCGGCCAAAAACCGGATACTTGAGTCGGCAAAGGCGACTGGCCGCGTCACTAAAAGGCTTGCCGTTATCACACCTATATGTTGAAAGTTAGTTCAAGGATCAAAAGGAAACTCCCCGGGGTGAACGGGGCGTGTTCTTATCCATCCCCACGCTGACAGACAGTGAGAGTGACATTGTCCGCTAACTTTGATTGGATCAGTTCACAGCGATATCCAATCGAAATTGAGACAGAGGGCGTGATTACAATTCAGACCCGAATGATACCTTCCAAAATCGTAAGGATAATTTGGTATTCTCTTGGAAGGATTGTAGATTAACAGGGTTTACTCCGAGAAAGGAGTCACTCGTAATCTGGCGACAGAACTTAGAGGTAGCTTCTAAGGAAAGACAAAGCTTCGAAAGGGTCAGTGAGTTATTTGCTCGATTTTGCAGAATATTATGGCATCATAAGTGTAATTATTTATAGTATGTACACTTAGTTACTAGGATCGTTTAGTATGTAGAATTACCTTTGTAGTTTTTCATTTACATGCGTATTTGAGAAATGGGTTTGAGCGTTACGTAGAGAATTATGAGATGCGAGGCGGAATTATGTAGATTGTTGGCTTGTGGTCAGAATTAATTCTGTAATTCGCTATTAGGTTACTTCGTAATAAACCAGTGCATTTATTAATGCGTTATGTTAGAATTTACACATGCTTGAATTGTGAATTTTGAAACATGGTTGAAGTATGTACGATTAATTACTATGGACGTATGCATATATCAAAGCATGGATATTTGAATAATTGCGCACTTTGTATGAGTTGTAAGGTAAAGAATTGCGTCTGAATGTTGTGCTATTGGTTAGTATAACGGAATTAGAAATATGTACTGATGTGACGGAATTTATTGATGTATGTATAAGAAGTAGTTGATACCGTGCAGTATTATGAAGTTTGTTTTACCATACAAGAACGTATGGGTATCTCGATGTGAAAGAATGCATGACCGAAGAAATTTAATAGCCGTTATCTGATGATATGCTGTGTGTATTGTGAGATGAGAGGGGCTAAGGAAAAAGATTTTTGTACCGTGCTCGTGTTTTCACAGGAAGCTTTTTAGGGGACAGAGAACTTCCGGTTCCATAGGGCCCCAAGTCTTCAAGAGTTGGAGACGGAATTGAGACTGTAGCCGAGACAGTCGAAGTAGACAGAAGTGTGGTCGTGGGAGAGAAAGTGGAGGGGGAGGAGAAGGAGCCTAGAGAAAGTGGAGGAGGAGGAGTCTAGAGAAAGTCGAGGAGGAGGAGAAGGAATTTGGAGAAAGGTCGGTGAGGAAAAGGAGAAGGAATTGGGAGAAATAGGAGAGAGGAAGGATACAACAGATGAGTAGAAATACAAGGACAGGTGAAAATCAATCTCACACTGCTAATCAAGTAATGCAATAGGCTTATTAAAGGGTCGAGCGGAAGGAATGTAATTGGAAATTTGAGTCATTTGATTATTGAATTGTTATCAAGTTGGTATTCATTGAATTTCAACCTTCTTTTTTATATTTAACCGTCTTACCGTCGGCATTACTGACTGGTGGGCTTGGAGCTTTACATCTTTCACTAAATTTAACTTCCAACAAAATGGAGCCTGGGTGGGACTTCTACAATAGTTTAAATAAAATACTGGGAGCACCCCAGCTCAACCATATGCTTCGTCACGCATCGTTTTGATTGAATTTGTTGTTTTTTTGTTTCTACATTCACGAAACCGTGAAAGTACGATCGACTGTCAATGTTTTGCTGATTGTCCAACTATTCATCCTGGTCTTATCATCCACTAGTCTTAATCTCTGTAACTTTCTTCAAAAGTTTAGGAGTTTTCTTCCTCAGTCTCCATTTTTAGAGCGTAAACAGTCATTTTTCTTGAATACTGTTCGTTTTGATTTGTAGCTGCATTTTCATTTTGCTTCCAACTTTTATCTTAATCACCTTGGCCAGTCTTAAATGTATTCTTTTCCTTTCTTTCGTTTTGCAGTTTTTCTGTCACATGAAGATTCTTTAATTGTAATGGATTCACTCCACCTACCAGTTCTGATGTGGGTTTCTTCACAGACTTTTCCCCCGCTAGTGCCGTTTCGTTTGTGAAATATTATCTAAATTTTCTTAACAATCCCCAGACTGTAGTGTTTATAATTTCTGTACTATAATCTCTTCTCACAAGATCAGCAGTAACAGATGTGAAATCTGCTTTTGTAATGGTCCTTCTGTGGTTTCCTCAAAGCCTAACTGAATAACAGTCAAGTATGAATCACTCAAACGCATGTCAGATACATCCACCAGAAAAATATTCTGATGATAAAGCTTTTATTTATTACTTGCATTTGGTTCTTCTTTCTCCTCGTCCTTGTCGATAATTACACACACAGTACATATTGATGGAGTTACGCCAATGTTTTTATTTAGCCGACTTCTACTAAGATTTAACCCTCAAAACATATTTTTATAATCCCAGCGTTATGCTCACGATTATGAGTGCTAGGTCTGAAAATTTTTTGTTTCGATACAAGTTTCTTTTAAAAATGCATTTAGAGCATATATCCTTCCCAATGTATAGCAAGGTTGAGAAGGATCTGGAGACAGGTATTAAACTGGAGACAGGTATTAAACTGGAGACAGATATTAAACTGGAGACAGGCATTAAACTGGAGACAGGTATTAAACTGCAGATAATAACTAATATCGGTCTCTATTCATTTATCGAGAAAGAAAGAAGAGATGGAATAGCTTTTGTATTAAACGGATTGAGTAAAGCTAACAACTCAACGGTTAGTGGTTATAAACCTAGTGAACCAAATAACTAAATACTTACTCTGCTACTCTGTGTGTTTGTGTGGTTTGGATTTTTAACGTAGCTTTAACAATTTTTCAATCATATCACTACGATGTCTGCAGTGAGGCAGCTTATAGTGATGTCCCACCAGTTACATTATCCTGACACCAGGGTGACCAGTCCTAACACTAACCTCTTAATAACCTCTTAATACTAAGCGCCAAGCGAAGCAGCTGCAAGTACCATTTATTTTGTATGACTCGGCCGGGGTTCGAACCCGCTACCTCCTGCATCCTACTGAATATTTACTGAACCAAATAACTAAATAATCTTGATAGTAAGCATTTATCTGGACGGTCTATGATACATCCGCTTCTAGCGTCTGGATTGGAATGGTTTAATCCTAATAAAATATTAACTAACATTGACTGTAATTCGGAGATGTGATATAGTTTGGAAACCTATCTGGCACATCTTGATGGCAGCCACAATGTTTATCTGTCTATCTATCTATCTGTCTGTCTGTCTATCTATCCGTTGGCCCGGAGAAGATAAAGGTGGCGAAAAAATGGTTAATTGAATGCCAGGTAGCATTAGCCAGTGAATTAGGTAGCAGATTTATCGATTGTAATAAACGCATTCCAGATTCAATAAGTAATAAACAAATATGTATTCCACTACCGCAATCAGGAATTATACTTGGATCTGGGCATGCAAATAACACAAATCTATATGGATTTCTAGTTTAACCATTCAAAATGGATGGCGCCATGCATCAAGTTTAACAGTCTTGAGGACAACATCAAGAAATGAATTTGAAAAAGATTTCTTCAAACCGATGCACAACTCGACATTTGACAGTATATGGAGAATCTGAGAAAAAGGGTGAATAGAGTTAATGTCGAATTGCTTCAGAACTTCTGAAGCATAGAAGATCCAAATACTGATAGGCGGTCCTATATTTATATTTCATGAAGATTCTGTATCAATTCATTTTGTAAAGTCAGAACTAATGCTTTACCGTATGTATACCGATAAATCTATTCTGGTTCAATCTCAGATCTAAATGTATGACATTTTTATAATAATCTTACAAAGGAATATGGTGACAACATGACTTTGTTATGCAAAAACACATACAGCTTGATGACGGAATTTAACATTAAAACACATTTACGATGACATAAAAATAATAGCTTCTATCATGACACAAATAAGTATGCTGCTAATAACCCCTAACCCACTTCCATCCCCGTCAGTACTGCAAATAAAAAGTGGTATAGACATTCAAAGATGAAAGCAGTGGATAACGAATAAGTGAATTCGTTGGGCATAGGTCGAAAAAGTATTTTCATAATTATTGATAACAGCAGCTGAATTAATCAGGGTAAGGGAGCATCAAAGCCGATCAATACTGAAGAATTAAACTATGAGCTTTATGAAGAAAAAAAAATATTTGGAGAACATAAATGGAACACGAAGTTCACAACACAAAGCGCCAAAAGTATACAAGATAACTAAAACAAGTTTGTTGAGGATGAAAAAAGACCTCTATTATCACGGAGAATGGAATCGATACTTATGACAAAAGACCTCTATTATCACGGAGAATGGAATCGATACTTATGAAAAAAGACCTCTATTATCACGGAGAATGGAATCGATACTTATGAAAAAAGACCTCTATTATCACGGAGAATGGAATCGATACTTATGCTTTCATCACTTTAAATCAGAGCGTAAGCATCGTTGTTTTTTCCGAGGGAACTAAATAAAGACGTTCTTTCTAAAAGTAACACATACCTTATTGTTGAGAACACATGTGATAAGTGCATATTCATCGCTAGTCTCCAAAACTCTAAAATACCATCCAGTGCATATCCTAAAAGCATAGTCACCGCGAGCCTGTAAAACTATAAAATACCATCAAGAGCACATTTAAAACCTATTCATCTACGAACCATTCGAAAGCATAAATGCAATAAAAGGCATGTCCTAAAAGCATAAATGCAATCAAAAGCATGTCCTAAAAGCATAAATGCAAACAAGGGCATGTCCTAAAAGCATAAATGCAACCAAGGGCATGTCCTAAAAGCATAAATGCAAACAAGGGAATGTCCTAAAAGCATAAATGCAAACAAGGGCATGTCCTAAGAGCATACTTGCAAAAAAGGGCATGTCATAAAAGCATAATTGCAAACAAGGGCGTGTCATAAAAGCATAAATGCAAACAAGGGCGTGTACTAAAAGCATAAATGCAAACAAGGGCACGCCCTAAAAGCATACTTGCAAACAGGAGCATGTCCTAAAAGCATAAATGCAAACAAGGGCATGTCCTAAAAGCATAAATGCAAACAAGGGCATGTCCTAAAAGCATAATTGCAAACAAGGGCATGTCCTAAAAGCATAAATGCAAACAAGGGCATGTCCTAAATGCATAAATGCAAACAAGGGCATGTCCTAAAAGCATAATTGCAAAAAAGGGCATGTCATAAAAGCATAATTGCAAACAAGGGCGTGTCATAAAAGCATAAATGCAAACAGGGGCGTGTACTAAAAGCATAAATGCAAACAAGGGCATGCCCTAAAAGCATACTTGCAAACAGGAGCATGTCCTAAAAGCATAATTGCAAACAAGGGCATGTCATTAAAGCATAAATGCAAACAAGGGCATGTCCTAAAAGCATAAATGCAAACAAGGGCATGTCCTAAAAGCATAAATGTCCTAAAAGCAATTGCAAAAGGGCATGTCTAAAAGCATAATTGCAAACAAAGCATAAAATAAATGCAAACAAGGGCATGTCATAAAAGCATAAATGCAAACAAGGGCATGTCATTAAAGCATAAATGCAAACAAGGGCATGTCCTAAAAGCATAAATGCAAACAAGGGCATGTCATTAAAGCATAAATGCAAACAAGGGCATGTCCTAAAAGCATAAATGCAAACAAGGGCATGTCATAAAAGCATAAATGCAAACAAGGGCATGTCATAAAAGCATAAATGCAAACAAGGGCATGTCATAAAAGCATACTTGCAAACAGGAGCATGTCCTAAAAGCATAATTGCAAACAAGGGCATGTCCTAAAAGCATAAATGCAAACAAGGGCATGTCCTAAAAGCATAAATGCAACCAAGGGCATGTCATAAAAGCATACTTGCAAACAGGATCATGTCCTAAAAGCATACTTGCAAACAGGAGCATGTCCTAAAAGCATACTTGCAAACAGGAGCATGTCCTAAAAGCATAATTGCAAACAAGGGCGTGTCATAAAAGCATAAATGCAAACAGGGGCGTGTACTAAAAGCATACTTGCAAACAGGAGCATGTCCTAAAAGCATAATTGCAAACAAGGGCATGTCCTAAAAGCATAAATGCAAACAAGGGCATGTCATAAAAGCATAATTGCAAACAAGGGCATGTCCTAAAAGCATAAATGCAAACAAGGGCATGTCATAAAAGCATAATTGCAAACAAGGGCATGTCATAAAAGCATAAATGCAAACAAGGGCATGTCATAAAAGCATAATTGCAAACAAGGGCATGCCCTAAAAGCATAATTGCAAACAAGGGCATGTCCTAAAAGCATATTAAATCTAGATACTCTGATGAATGCTTCATTGTGAAGGCAGTATAGCACATCAAGGTATAGCACATCAAGGTATAGCACATCAAGGATGTTATGTAACCTCCATAAATGAAAAACATCACGAAATAGCCCAAATCGCAACAAAAAACAAGAACAAATAATAGTTTGGGTGTAAACGTGTACAAGTTCATACTGGTCTGTTTATGTATAAGAGGTGATGATATATAAAAATTGCATTGTCTGGAAGTATATGAAATTCATCAACGAAACCATGTATTTTAATTGCTTTATTTAGATTTGAATATGCAGTGGTTTTCAATAGGTCAGTATGACCACATAACCTTTTATCAATTCAACAACTTACTTGGGTTCAGACTTCCTACCTCTGCCTTGGGAGGAGAGAAGAAAAAAAACCCCAACCTTTTAAATATCACCTCCGTATGTATGGATGATATATGTATGTTATAATAACATTTTGAATTTTGTGTGACTTGTTCAATGTAAGAAAGTCTCACTATTCCAAGCTGAAGTGTGATATAGTAGATGCCATTCACTCTCAGGGCAACATGCTAAATACGCGACAGGAGATCGGGTTTCTCTGTATCCTTCCAGTGAGGTGGGCAGGTGGACACAAAACTGGGATGGTTCTTCAAGCGCTCATAGTACGCCTTGATGTTTGGATATTTAGAAAGATCCATGCGAAACCGATCCATCTGTGCCACGTAAGGGTAGAAGTAGACGTCCGCCATGGAAAAGGCCGTTGTATTGGCGATGAATCCGGTCTTGCACTAGAATAGAGAGGCAAGGAAATATAATGTCTCACATTCCCGAGCTGTTCAAAGATTGATAATTCGTATTGCAGGAAGTTTGGACATCTCTGAAAGATTTAAAACCACTGAGCCTTACATCGAGATGTGGGCAGTCTCGGTAAAAGAGTGTATGTCTATTCATGCGTTTACTTGTCACAAATTTCTTATAAGCCTACGTGTGCTAGTATTTAAACATTTTAACGAGTTATCACCCTTGGACCATATTCAATGTGTCTAGATGGCTAACTCTTTCATGCATTCTGGATTATCATGCATTCTTCCGATTTACATACAGGCAAATAAGCCTTTCTTGAAAATTATTTGATATAAATATTGATGAACATTGGTTAATTTCGTCTATTTCAGAACCGTTAATACCGCATCATCCCCCCTCCCGACACCTGCGTGTTGCGTCAACTTTGCGGCAAGTACAGGTAAAGGGTGACATGGATTGGATTTCAGGTAAACTGCGTCATGGACTGGATTTCAGATAAAAGACATCATACAATGTATTTCACCCTTTGAACTTTAGTCTGGACTTAAGTTTATAAATTCAGCAATACATTTGGATGGAAACAAAATGTGCCTTTACTTTGACCAATAGGGACATGTTAGTGATAATGGACCCAGCCTGGAATTCAAAATGCTGTTTAGATAAATGTCTTAAAATTTAACTCAAGTTTCTTTCTGTAGAAATAAAATTTCACTAAAGCGAAATCACGTTAATTTTCCTACCCATGTTGTCGGACTCAAAAATAGAAAGATCGTATTTTTCATAAAATAGTTTCAAGCTTGGTCTCTCAAAATTTCAGATCAATTTCAGTCTCAAATTTCGTTTTTTCAGGAGCTTCAAGCTACAATTATTGTTGTTTGAATCGATGCTGGCAAATTAGATTTTTTTTAATCACAACTGATATGTAAATATAGAAATAAAACAGACAAAGAATGTCACTATGTGCCCTTGGAGTGTAAACTCATAAAACAATTAAACTAAAACCATCACAAAACCATTCTATACAACATCTCCAAAAAAGCTGCTGTAGCAAAAAGTGACCGTTCCTTTTGTTTCCTCACAAAGGTGGACTTCATAATAAAGGAAGGAGCAACTAGCAAAAAGATGACATACCTGTTCTAAGTGTTTCTCCCAACGACTCAATTCATCCCGTGCTTTTTGAAGTCTCTCTTCGAACACTTTCTGGAATTTAAATTGATTGATTGCTTTAAGCGTCGTCATATCACTAGGGT